>OVAV01000133.1:0-21178 GCA_900406375.1 Iberis amara | reverse complement strand
GTATTAATGTGTACTCGGTTTTATGTAACAAATTAAATACTGACGATCAATTAGGTAACAAATTCATTAGCCACACTAAATTCGGTTTAGCAACTAACAACTAAGTTTTTTTTCTTTGAAATGACAATAGTGGGAATCGAACTCGAGATAGGATGAAGATTTTTTAAAAAAACCGGGTCAACCCGCCCAACAACGAAGATCCGCGTGTTTTCATTTTTCGTTTTGACGAAAATACCCTCACGTGATGTTTTTTTGTTTGCTCTAAGAAATGTTTAATCCAATGACAAACTAAGTAAATATAAGCTTTATTTTGACCACTCTCAAAAATGTGCTCTCCCTTTAATAGTATAGATTAAACCTAATTTTATGTATATTTGATATATAAAATATATGTCTTCGTTTTGCATGTCGATGCTGATTATTATAGGGTGAAATGCATAGATATTAAAAAAAGTTGGATATTTAGTTAAGTAACCATAGACAAATGTTGTTAATTTTTTGAAAAAAAGATACCTCTTATATCTCGATCCAACCATTTACTCTCTCTCTCCCTTTTTCTTTTTTTTTAAAAAAAATTTATAAAATTTCACCCCCTTCATTATTTTTACAAACTTAATTATTTAAATTCAAATAATCAAATAACACAATGTTGTTTAAAAATAACACATATTTTTCTACATCTAACATGATTAAAATTATTCAAAAAACGGACTTATATTTTATAAAATGGTGAATAGTGAATTTTCGTTTTAGTGAAATATAAACCCAAAAATAGTCGGACTACTCATGTTAAATAGTCGGACTACTCATATATAAAACACTAGTTAAACCCTAAACTCCAAAATATAAACTCTAAACTCTGTAATATGAACCCTAAACTCTAAAATGTAAATCTTAAGCCCCAAAATATAAACACTAAACCCTAAAATATAAACCTTAAACTCGAAAATATAAACCATAAACCCTAAAATATAAACTCTAAACTCGAAAATATATACCCTAAACTCGAAAATATAAACCCTAAACTCGAAAATATAATCCTTAAACTTCAAAATATAATCCCTAAACTCCAAAATATAAACCCTAAACTCGAGATATAAACCCTAAACTCGAGATATAAACCCTAAACTCGAGATATAAACCTTAAACTCCAAAATATCAACCCTAAACCCTATAATATAAATCCCAAACCCAAAACTCTGAACTCTAAACCTCAAACCCTAAACTCTAAACCTTATACATTAACCAAAATATTGTACACTTAAAATAGTCGGACTACCTAAATCGATAGACAAGAGAGAGATGTGAGAAGGGTAATATGAAATATATTATATATTGTTGGAGAGAGAGGATGGTAGACTAGGTAGTATGTGTTGGAAAACTAATATTAAGGTGTAATTAGGTCATCTAGAGCAATTTTCCATGATTATAATTGATTGATAATTAATTGGTATATGCTAGATGTTTATAATATGTGATTGCGTCTCATATAGAGTTGTATTTTGTGCATGATGAAAATAATTAGAGATAATTATTTTGCATATAATAAATATATATATATATATATATATTTTTGATATAGATTTTAATAATATTATTAATAATAATAGGTCCAAATATAACCCACACATACAATCAGCCCACAAAACAAAATCAGACCTAAAACTCTTAGCCCATCTCCTAAATCCGGGTTGGGCTTTACAAAACCAATATGGTCCCAGGCCCAAAAACATTCTGAAAAACCCTAGAATAGGAGAACTCAACTTTAATCCCCCGCAACCAGCGAGCTGCGGACCCACCAGAGTTGCCTCTGGCTACCCGGCGGCGGTCCCAACATAGCACCAAGGGAAGGGCTTGAACGCTACCCACTCCGACTTTTGGACATAGGGAAGAAGATGGTCGATGATGAAAACGCTACGGCAAGGCAAGAGGAGACAAGGTAGGTTTCTGGTGAAACTTGGGGACGAGGCGGCTACCTTTTATACTTGGCCCATAATCCTAACATAGTATCAGATCCCGATCCGGACCGAAGTTGGTCCTGCTATTCTGGACCAAACCACATGAGATTAATGGTTAACGAGACTCATTATCTCAAAGGGGCGTATTAGAGATCAATTGGTTTTTAGTTGAAATCTCATAATCCTAACAATTATCAACCAAATAGCTTCAATCGACAAAAGACAATAGATTTGCTTACAGCTTGTGTCACGGTTCTTGGAAATCCATCAAGAATATATCCAGATTCACCCTTCTTTTTGCCAGCTTCAATGATAACATCAAAACAGGTTCGAAACAGGACAGAATGGAACGAGATTTGTGTCCATCCCTACGTATAATAATCTAAACATTTTTCTAAAGATACCACTAAACTCTCAAAATTAAAATTTAAATCCACAAAAACTAAGTTCTAAATTCTAAAACCTAAATTTTTAAATTTTAAATCCTTAAAGTTCATTTTAAATGTTTGTGTTATTGCTGAAAGGAAATTTTTTGATAGAATTCTTTAAAAAGAAATTTACAATAGTTGTATTTTATGGAAATTATCTATACTTATCTGTAACAGATTTTTTTATACTAATTATTGTGACATTATTCTATGATTTTGCTTTTTGATTTTTTATGTTGCACTTTGTGCTTGAATTTCCAAAGGAATACATAAAATCAGTGGAAGCAACCTATGATAAGCCTCACATGTTCCGTAGTACCATCATTATGAGAGAACATCATCATTATTTGGGTACAATAACGGGGGCAAGAACTTTATGTTAGAGCAAAATGATCATAAACTTGTTGGATTCCATGGATCAGAAGGTGATGCTATTGATGCTCTTGGAGCATATTTTGCACCATTGATCAAAAAGCTTCCTGCAATAGGCGATAATGGAGGCGTTATATGGGATGATGGTGGTGTTAAAAAGATACTTGTAGGTCAAGGTAACGATGGTGTATCTTTTGTTAAGTTTGAGTATAGTAATGGTGCAGATTTTGTATCTGGTGATGATCATGGGAAGAAGACATTACTTGGAGCTGAAGAGGTCAATTTCTTAATCTACTATACTTTTTCTAATTGTTATTTCAAATGGTTTGGACGTTTGGATATTCGGTTCGATACTTCATTTGGATAATTTCAATAGAAAAATTTGATATCCAATCAAATATTTTATAGGTTCGGATCTGTTTAAATTTTGGTTAATTTTTTAAAAATTTACAACCAAAAACTTTCAAATGTTTAAAGATCCATGCAATAAAACTTTGTTTAATTTTTTAAAATAAAATTTGGTTAATTTTTGAAATTTACAACTAAAAGCTTTCAAATGTTTTGGTTATTTCAAATGTTTTATTTATTTTTGTGTAAATTTATAATTGTAGTCTTTAGTATTTTAGTTAATTTAAATCTCAAATATAACTAATATTTTTGGTATATAATTGTGTTTTGAGTATCTTGGGTACCTATTCGGTTTTCGATCCAATACCGATTCCATCCCAATTTTTTTGGGTATAAAAGTGAATGATCAATTGGATATTTACATAAGTTTTAATTCGGTTTGATATTTTTATTTCAGTTTAATTTTTTATTTCAAGTATTTTATTCAATCTTTGTTCCAAGTGAAATTAGAACACATGGTTTTTGGGCTTTGTTTGATTTTTCTTTTTTCACTTACTTTATCTTATTGTCGTTTCAACTTGTCTCCCAAATGATTTACACTTGTTAATTTTGAGCCATTGCAGTTTGCTTGAGCGTGGTGAATATCTTACTGCTATAGAAGGCTACTTTGATAAAGTCTATGGAGTGGAGGCACCAGTAATTATCTGTCTTAAGTTCAAAACTAACAAAAGAGAGTCAAATCCGTTTGGAATGGATTCTGGTGAGAAGTTTTCAATCGGTGAAAATGGACACAAGATTGTTGGATTCCATGGACAAGCTAGTGATGTTGTCCACAACATTGGAGTCATTGTCGTGCCCAGGGGTGGCCCTGGGCTAAAGCTCGTGAAGCAAGAGCTTCAGGCGCCAAAATTTATATAAATGTTAGGGCACCAAATTTATTAGAAACATGGTTGATTACATCGAATTTAGAGCATCAAATTTTAACTACGCTTTAGGCGCTATTTAGATCCGGATCGACACTGGTCGTGCCTATTACTACCACCATCTAGTGAAAAATACCTTATGGTATAATACTATTAAATAAGGAACTTGATATAATCATGTCGTTGTCTCAATAAGATTCGTGTGTTTACTCTTAATGTGTTCTGCTACTTTCTATGTGTTTGCATTCAAGTTTTATGAAACCCAAAAAGTAAAAAATTATGTCTCCTTTGAAATGTTTNGTTTTTTTTTTTTTTTTTTTTTTTCAGTCTAACATTCATTATTAAAGACTACCGGCAGTACATGAGTTCAAAATATTAGAAGTTTTAAAAATTGATTGTTTGTATAATTCGGTTTTAAGATAATACCTAAATTGAACCAACATCCATACATATAGAGAAGGGGATCCATTCAGTTATTTCATATTTGCTAAAATAGTAATATCCAATACTCGAATCGAATTGATGTTCGGTTAATTTGATTCGGTTTACTTGATTTTGAGCAAACCGATCAATATAAATTTATAGTTCGGTTTTTGGTTCGACGATAACAAACCGGACGATTTTATTTTATACTACGTTAATCGAACCGAATTTGCTAAAATTAATCGAATAAACTGAAAATTAACCGAACTGAAACATATTTAAGATTTCGGTTTAGTTCGGAAAAAACAATAATAACAAAAACATAACCAAAAAATTCGATTGCCAAAACTAAAATTATGTTCCGTTTAATTCGTCAAATTTTTTTTACTAATCGATTAAACCGAAAAAAGAAAAAACCGAACACTCACCCCTACTTTCAGTTTAGGTACAATGGGAAATGTATCTCTTTTATTCATTACTATCGTAAGCATATGCACGAGGAGGATTAGCTTGAGCAAAGAATGTAGAACAAGTTGTTCATTCAATCATACAATGCAAAGTGAGAGAGAGAGAGATTAAGCTATAGCAGACTGTTTACCATTTTCAAGATGTAATGCTTCAAGGAGCCTTGACCATGATTCTGAGATTCCACCTGGTAATTCAAACTCCAACAACTTCCCACGTTTCCTATAAAACTCCTCCACTGGTTGAGTCTGTAAAATCGAAAAAAATTAACATTGTAAATTCTATGAAAGTCACGTTGAGAGAATTTGCTCTTCAAAAGAAAGTTATATAACATGATTTGGATCTCGTCCTATAGAGATGTACCAGTTTCGGTCCAAAACTCACTGCTCATAAAAAATAAAAATAAAAGGTTCCACGAAAGTCTCTGAATCATGAACTTTTTTTTTACCATTTCGTTATAAATCCTGAGTCTTTCTTTAACAACTTCTTCGGTATCATCAGCTCGAGTTATAAGCTTTGATTCACATTTTGATGGAGGAAGAAGTGGAGGCATATACATTCTTGGACTATTATCACCATCACCTTTGATATCAATGGATGCAACATTATAGTTTCCACCACATTCACTACAAATTCTTCTTCCTAGACATTTTGCAAGTAATGCTTCTTCTCTAAGCTTGAGATTGATCACTAGATCAACATTAGTTACTTCCTCAAGTATTTCCTACAAGACAAGCTAGGATTATCAACCAAATAGTCTTCCTAGAGGTGGTCATTCGGATTTCGGATTTTTCGGGTCCGACTACATAAAACCCAAATAGGAAACAAGTAGATTTTGGTTCGGGTTAGGGTGGGGTCGATTCTGGTTCGGATCGGGTTTTGGTGATTTGGTACCGAGTATTTTTTGTTCGGGTTTTTCAGGTAATTTCGATTTTTTTATTTTGTATTTTGGGTTTACGGTTTGAATTTTTCGGGTAACATGGATAATTCAGGTAATTGGGTCTAAAGTCCAACTAAAACCCGAATTACCCAAATCAAAAACCCGAAACATAACCAAAAACCCTATAAAAAAATTACTTGTGTACATAAAATATATTCGGGTTTTTGGGTACCCATTCAGATTTCGGTTCGGGTACCCATACTAAAAAATTATAAAAGACCCATTCGGGTTATTTGAAAGTATGGTTCGTTTAAAATGCTCAGGCCTAAAATTTTACACAAAAAAAAACAAAATGCCCAGGCCTAGTCTTCTGTTATCTTCAATCGACAAAAGGCAATAGATTTGCTTACAGCTTGTGTAACGGTTCTTGGAAATCCATCAAGAATGTATCCTGATTCACCATTCTTTTTGCCAGCTTCAAGACGCTTTGATAATAAACTTATAATGAATTCATCGGGAACTAATTTTCCATGGTTAACAAGCTCCTTTAGCTATACCAATCACAGTAACAAGTGACAAACTATAAATAAGTTGTGACGATTTCACAAAAAATCTCAGGATCATAGAATCCATTTGAGTGTGATTTCAACATAAAGGAAGAACAAAGAACATATCTAACAACTTCTCTAGTTATTTCAGGAAAGGGAAAGAAAACAAAAATTATAAAAAAATACCACAAAAAACTAGTTATATTCAAAAAATATCATACATTCTTAATTTATTCCAAAAATACCATAAAATAGTTTTTGTTCCAAAAATACAACAAATTTGAAATAGTTTTAAAACTTTAAATTTAAACCCTAAACCCCCAAAACCAAATCCTACCAACTTCAAAACTAAGTCATAAACTCTAATTAGTGAATCCAAACCCAAAAACTTAAATTCTAAACCCTTCAAATTCACTTTCTATGTTTGTGGTATTTTTGAAAAAAAACAATTTAATGGTATTTATGGAATTTTTGGAAATGTGTGGTATTTTTGGAATTTGGACATTTTTAGTGGTGTTTTAAAATATTTCTCAAAAAAGTATTTTGTAAATTTAGTAATTTTGTTTTTTATTTTGGAAAATAAATACTTTTGTTTTTTTTTTTTGAAAAATAGTTACTTTTGTCTTTTTATTTGGAAAATAGTTATTTTTGTTATTGACATGAACAATCCATCATTCACACAAACAATCCATCATTCACACAAACAATTCACCATTCACCCGACAAAAAAAAAAAAAATTCACCATTCACATATGTTATGAATTCACACGAACCATTCATTATTCACATAAACAATTCACCATTCACATAAATCACTCATCAATCAGACCGAACAATTCACATTCATAATTCGCAAACAATTCATTATTCACCAAACAAAAAAATAACTAACTACACAACACTTTTATAAAATAGCCTTTTAACAAATTATAAAATAGTTTAGTACCTATTACCAGTTTTCTACAAAAAAAAACCTAAAGATTCAACTAAACAGAACATCACACCTACAAAAATCAATCAATCGTAGATTCTCTTGAGAATTTAAGAATATGATACGAACCTGAGAGGAGAGGAGTCCAGAAGAAGAGAGTTCTTCACGTACAAGATCACCAGTTGCAATATGAGGAACGTTAAGGAGAGAAGAGAGACGAGAAGCATATGTTCCTTTACCAACACCAGGACATCCTAGAAATACCCAATGAAAGTTTCTACCTTTGGACCGAGACGGAGACGAAGACGAAGAAGAAGACTTCTCGAGCTGTGCCGTGGCTTCCTCGAGATCAATCTCAGGGTCTAAAGAAGGCCCAGACGAAGAAGAAGAAGAAGACAGAGACCTAATCAATAAAGATGAAAAGGTATTCTTTACAGTGATCGCCGGCGATTGAAAGTTGAATAGACGGTGAGAAAGAGCCATGGAGGAATCAAGGTGAAGAAGGAGAAGATGAAATGATTATGTGCATCGTCCATTTCCAAGATCAAAGGGAAGAGAAAATGACTGATGAAGAAAAAGTTTGCTTTTTTTTATTTTTGGCTTGTGAAAGAAACGTGTCATGTCTTTATGTAAGAGAGTTAAAAAAAAATTTTAATTTTTTTGTCCGCAAGTAGGGGTGGACAAAATGTTCGGATCCGAAGAATCAAACTGAACCGAACCGAAAAACATATTTGTTTCGGGTATGATTTTCTCTAAATTAGTTGAATAATTCTTTTTATCAACAACCATGAAAATTAGTTCGGAAATGAACCAAACTGATAAAACTGATTAGAACAATATGAACTGAAAATATAAAATAAGTGATTATACCAATAACCAGTGATATTTATCTCTCTCGAGTCTCATCTTTTTTTACTCATTCAATCAAATTTACAAAAGGAAGAAATAGAAAGAAACAACATGAGAAATATGAGAAATAAAGAACCAACTTTGTAGAAGATTAATTACGAAAACAAGCTTCTTCATGGATACGTGAATGAAGCCATGCATGTCCTTCTAAAGATAGGTATAATTGAAACAAACCATGTCTTGTAACGCACTTAGCAATATCTCTGGCTATGCGGTTGGATGGAGGAGAAACTTTGAAGAAAAAACACAACAAAAAGGAAACAACTATAGAAGAGATTTTATGAAGTAAACTTTTATACTTCGGCCAAAGTGATGGTTGATAAATTGCTTCAATTACGTTGCCATAATTGCTTCAAATCTCATCAATCTTTGGATATTTATGTGTTTTTTTTTGTCAAATGGATATTTTATGTTATTTTTGGGTATTTTTGGGTATTTTCGGTTCTTTTGAATAATTTTGGTTCTTTTGAGTAGTTTTATATCATATACTTTGGGTATTTTTGGTTTTTTTAGATATTTTTGGTTCTTTTGAATATTTTTGGTTCTTTTGAGTATTTTCGATTCTAGATATTTTTGGTTCTATCGGATAAAATATTCGAACCAAATCGCAACCATTACTATTTTGGTTATGTTCTAATATTTTAGATCCAAAACAAATCGAACTGATTTTTTAATGGTTTCCATGTGAATTCTATATTGAAAGAATTTAAAAAACCGAAACCGAACCGAATTTACGAATGCCCACGGCCCACCCCTAAATCCTAATTTTCGGTAACTGCTGCTGCTGGATGACCCGTTTGTGGTCGGATCTTTTTGACCCGTTTTGGATCGGATCTTTTTGACCTGTTTTGGATTGGATCCTTTTGACCCGTTTGGGCTCGTGTCCTTTGATTGAAAATCACTCGCCGGTTTTAAACATCTCTCTCCTCTCGAAACCTCACTCAATCTATAACTCCGATCGGAAAAGCGACCGATTGTCTCCGTGATGGATCATCAAGAAGAAGAACGACACACCGATAAACAACCCGACGAGGTTAGATTTCGAGATTTGCTCTCTCTCTTCTTCTTTTTTTCGTGTGGAACCTTATCGATAGTTGTTTCCTTCCATTTTCTCTGTGTATTTCAGGAAGCTATTGCTCGTCTTGAAGAGATTAAGAAGTCTGTTGAAGCTAAATTGGCTCTTCGTCAGAATAATCTGAATCCTGAACGTCCTGGTTAGTTTTTGGGTTTTCTTAGTAATTTTCTTATGAGCTGAGCTAGAATTAGTGGAATTGGCTATTTAGGGTTTTTCCCCAATGCTTCCATCAATACTCGAGTGTTTGAGTGTGTAAGCTTGTATTGTAATGGCAGCCGTTGTTCTTCTTACTGATATAGTGATTCAGGAATCAGGATTTAGCAACAGAAGATAATTCTATTTTAGAATCTGTAGTTTTGAGTTGCTACTGAGACTGAGTCTTCTATATTTCAGATTCAGCATATCTTAGGACTTTGGATTCTAGTATTAAACGCAACACAGCAGTTATCAAGAAGTTAAAGCAGATCAATGAGGAGCAGCGAGAAGGGCTAATGGATGATCTGCGAAGTGTCAATCTTAGCAAATTTGTTAGTGAAGCAGTTACTGCAATTTGTGAGGCAAAGCTCAAAAGCTCAGATATACAAGCAGCTGTTCAGGTTTAGCCTTTCTGTTTTCCTATCTTTCCAGTTTGTTATATCTTACGGGGCATAATAGAGTAGCTTAAGACAATTCTTTGTGTTCGGTATTTGTTTCAATGCCGGTATATACTTCCGCTTCAATGGTAGCTGATATCCATGTTTTTCGACAGATATGTTCGCTGCTTCATCAGAGGTATAAAGAATTTTCTCCGAGTCTAGCACAAGGTCTCTTGAAAGTCTTCTTTCCTGGAAAATCTACCGATGATTTAGATGCAGACAAAAACACAAAGGCCATGAAAAAGCGCAGTACCCTGAAACTTCTTATGGAGCTCTACTATGTTGGAGTAGTAGAAGATAGTAACATCTTCATCAATATTGTTAAGGATCTGACCAGTATTGAACAATTGAAAGACAGAGATACAACCCAAACAAATTTGACGCTTCTTGCCAGTTTTGCTCGGCAAGGAAGAATTTTTCTTGGGCTTCCTATTTCTGGACAAGATGAAGATGTAAGTAGGCTTTATCCATGGTATTTGATGAGCTCTTATCTGTGCCATCCCCAAGCTCTGTTAGCATACTTACAAGATATCTTTAGTAGTTACAAGCACTGGATTTCTTTGAAATGCTACATTGCTTCCACTCCTTCTGTTCATTAGTATTTCCATATCTGATTTTAAAATTTTCCCTATGTAGCTAATTCTGACTTAAGTTTACTCTAGTTTTTTAAGGGTCTTGACGTCTCCACAGAAAAGAAAAAGACTTTTAGGAAAGCATTCAATACATATTATGATGCTCTGTCAGATCTACTTCAGTCTGAGCATAAGGTCCGTTCCTTGAAAACGAAATATTTCCTCCTTTTCTTTTTTCTTTTTCCATTTAGCTAGTTTCATCTTTTTCTTAGTATCTTCATAATATTTTTTTGCTTGGCAGTCACTTCAACAAATGGAGAAAGAAAATGCAAAACTAGTAAATGCTAAAGGGGAGCTTAGTGAAGACAGTGCATCTTCTTATGAAAAGCTGAGGAAATCATATGACCATCTCTATCGAAATATATCATCGTAAGTTGACCATTTATATCACTCAATAGAGATTTTCCTGTTCTCATTGGGTCAAGCTGTACTACGGTTGATTGCAAGAAAGCTTATGAGTTGTACCTTATTTATATTCATAATTGGAAATGATCTAAGATTTATGGTGTCTATCCGTTCTCCCACATCTTTGACTGGAATGGATCTGTTATGAAGGAAAACATGTACCGTTTCAATATCTATAACCGCCATTCGCATGTGATTTTCCCCGAATAATCAGTTTTGTATATTCTATGTCCTGTTGCAGTTTGGCGGAATCACTTGATATGCAGCCTCCTGTTATGCCAGAAGATGGTACAACTAGGCTCACAGCTGGGGACGAAGCTTCATCCTCTGGTGCTGTAAAAGATACATCTGTCCCTGAACCTATTTGGGACGATGAAGACACCAAGACATTTTACGAGTGCTTGCCCGACCTGAGGTCAGCTTCTATATATGTTCCAAGGAAATATGGGAAAAAGTGTAGTTTGCACATGGCATTCAGAAAGCTTATAGTTTTCTTGAAAATATCTAGTTTTGTATTGCATTTACTCTTTCTTTGTTATTGTTAGTTTTCAATTATTTATACCAGATGTATTGTTTGTCTAGGGCATTTGTTCCAGCAGTCTTGTTGGGAGAAGCAGAGCCCAAATCAAATGAGCAATCTGCAAAGGCAAAAGATAAATCCTCTGTGAGTAAATGGCATACATCATTAAATTCCGTTACTCTTGTCCTCTTGGGATATAGGAAACATTTATTGCTGCTGCTATTTTAGAACGTGTATGGTGTCTCTTGTTCTTATATAATGGTTTAATTGTCTTCCTCGGAATAACAGTAAACCATGTTTGTGCATTTTGGGAAACTAGCTTGCATTGTTCTATAGAAACAATACACTTTTTAATTCATGCCTTGCTGTGAACGATTGAAGGAGTCTAGCTCTGAGGTTGTCGAAAGTCCACAAACAACTGAAGACACAACAGAGGTTCCTGCTGATTCTGGTAGTATGGCTGATGGGTCAAGTAATGAGGCACAAAAAGAAAAGGAAGAAGTAGATAAGGAAAAGGCTAAGGACGCAAAGAAGGAAAAAGGTAAAGAAAAGGATAGTGACAAGAAATTGGAAAATGAGAAGGATAAAACTAAAAGCCTTGACGTGGCGAACTTCGAAAGATTAATACAGCGGCTTCCAGGTTGCGTAAGCCGTGACCTTATTGACCAGTTAGCGGTAAGAGTCCTTGAAATGGTTTTCTATCTTTTTTTTGTTTCACTTGAACCTATTTTCTGCTCCACCATTTACTCTTTGTGGTTTTCTTTTTAGGTGGAATATTGTTATTTAAACTCCAAGACAAACAGAAAAAAACTTGTCAAAGCTTTATTTAATGTCCCTAGAACATCTCTAGAGTTGCTAGCATACTATTCGCGTATGGTTGCAACACTAGCAACGTGCATGAAGGACATCCCTGCTATGCTTGTGCAGATGTTGGAGGACGAGTTCAATACTCTGGTCCATAAAAAGGTTAGCTGGATCTGTGGCATTTTCTAAGATGTGATTAATTTTAGTTTCACTACATTTGATCATGATTGTAATTTTATCCTTTAAGCAAGAGTGAAGTCAGTTCACTTTGTTGATGTGAATGAATGCCTCTGTTCTCAGCTTTTCTCCCAACATCCCCATATGAATGGTGTTCACAGTGCATTTTATACTATGCTATATGATGGAATTGCAAATTCAATGTTTGCAGGACCAAATGAATATTGAAACAAAAATTCGGAACATTAGATTTATTGGAGAGCTCTGCAAGTTTAAGATTGTACCTGCTGGTCTTGTATTCAGTTGTTTAAAGGTATATATGCACAACCCTTCAACACATGCTTTCGATAGAGATTTTTATTTTCTGAAATTCTCTGAAAATATGCTAGCTATGCTTGAATTACTTATGTTAGGTAATTTCACTTGAATCCAGTTATTGGATATTGAAAAGTAATTGCATGGGGAAACTCGAGCATCTGACTCTAAAATTTTCACTTCCCAACTTTGTTTTTTGTTGCAGGCTTGCTTAGATGAATTTACTCATCATAACATTGACGTTGCTTGCAATCTTCTGGAGACTTGTGGCCGTTTCCTTTATCGTTCTCCTGAAACCACACTCAGGATGACTAATATGCTGGATATATTGATGCGCCTGAAAAATGTCAAGAACTTAGATCCTCGCCAAAGCACTCTCGTGGAAAATGCCTACTATCTTTGTAAGCCACCTGAAAGATCAGCACGAATTTCTAAAGTTCGTCCACCCTTGCATCAGGTACTTGTTAATTTCCACTTACAATGTCATTTATGCTTCGAGTTCGAATATTATTCCATTGCCGGTTGTTTGGGTGACTTTAATTTTATTTATACTTTTATTCAAAATTTCTGCAGTATATTCGAAAATTGCTATTCTCAGATCTTGATAAAGATTCCATTACGTACGTACTGAGGCAATTGCGGAAGCTACCATGGAGTGAATGTGAGCCATACATCTTAAAATGCTTTATGAAGGTTCACAGGGGGAAGTATGGTCAGATTCACTTAATTGCTTCATTGACTTCTGGTTTGAGTCGCCATCATGATGAGTTTGCGGTTGCTGTTGTTGATGAGGTACGTTTCCTCCACTATATCTAATGGAGTAATTCTAATACATTGTTTTTCATTTTGCATCACCCTGATCTCTAAATCCCAAAGTTCATCAAAATCAAAAGTTTCAAAGTTCTATTGAAGGAAACTACTCGGGTCTTGGGTTACATGCAAATTTGTTTTTTTGAAGTAATGCGGTACATTATGTTCTCTTAAAGGTACTGGAGGAAATAAGGGTTGGGCTTGAGTTGAATGAATATGGGGCACAACAGAAGCGACTAGCTCATATGAGATTCTTAGGAGAGCTGTACAACTACGAGCATGTAGATTCATCTGTGATATTCGAGACACTTCATTTAACTCTTTTATATGGTCATGATACTTCAGAGGTATGTTAGCCTCAAACTCTGTAATAGTTCAACCTTTTATTTTCTTAGATATGTTTCTCTTCTTGCACTGACCGTTGTATATATTTTTTTATGATGTTAGCAAGAGGTGTTAGATCCACCAGAAGATTTTTTCCGTATCAGGATGGTTATCATTCTTCTGGAAACTTGTGGGCATTACTTTGATCGAGGTTCTTCAAAGAAAAGGCTTGATCAATTTTTGATTCATTTCCAGAGATATATACTAAGCAAGGGTAATCTTCCACTGGATATTGAATTTGACTTGCAGGTTAGTCTTAATATTTTTGTATAATCATCATCATATGTGACATAGACTAGTGTGTCTTAACTTCTGTATTAAACGCAGGATCTATTTGCCAATCTAAGACCCAATATGACTCGTTATGCGACTATTGATGAGGTCAATGCAGCTATACTGCGGCTGGAAGAGCGTGAACATGCTTCTTCAGCAGAGAAAGTCGGTATGGAAAGACAGTCGTCAGATATGAAGCCTCCAAGCAGGTCGTCTTCCGGTGTTATCTCTTTTAACGGGCAAAGTAGTGCAAAAGACATTGGAGAAAACGGTGAAGCTCAAGAAAGTGATAGTGATTCTGGTAGTGGCTCAGTGGTCCGAGATGAACAGAAGGAAGAGTTGGATGATGGAAATCATGATCAGGGATCCGAGAGTGACGATGGAGATGAATATGATGATGGCAATGGACCTGGATCTGATGATGATAACGAATTCCGTGTAAGGCAGAAAGTAGTAACCGTAGATCCAGAGGAACAAGCAGACTTCGATAAAGAACTCAAGGCTTTACTTCAGGCAAGTTCAGACTCGGTCTTTCGAATAGGGGTGGGCGTTCGGGTATTCGGTTCCGATTCTTTCGGTTCCTTCAATATAGGAACCATTAAAAAATCGGTTCGGTTCGGTTCGGTTTGGATCTAAAATATCGTAACCATTTGAGAACCCAAAATAGTAGTGGTTCCGGTTTGGTTCGGATATTTTACCCAAAAGAACCGAAAATTTCTAAAATATCTGGAATCGAAAATACCCAAAAGAACCAAAAATAGCCAAAAGAACCAAAAATAGCCAAAAGAACCAAAAATATCCAAAATAATCGAAAATATCCAATATATCCGATACGAAAATACCCAAAAGAACCAAAATATCCAAAAAAACCGAAAATACCAAAAAATAACGGAAATATTTTTAAAATATTGGTAAGAGGGACATATATCCATGGTTATTGGTATAAACACTTACCTTATATTTTTGGTTCCTATGGTTCCAATCGGTTCGGTTCGGTTCCGAACCAATATCCATGGTTCTTGATAAGAAGAACCACAAGTAATTTAAAGATATTCGGTTCGGTTTTTCGGTTCCGGATATATTTTACCCACCCCTACTTTCGAATCTCGATATGAATATGGTTAAGTACTGATATGTTTTGTTGGATGCAGGAGAGCATGGAGCAAAGGAAGCAAGAACTACGAGGTAGACCGGCATTGAACATGACAATACCAATGAGTGTATTCGAAGGATCTGGTAAAGATCATCATCATTTCGGACGGGGAATAGGCGAAAACGGTGATGAAATGATGGATGATGAGAACGGAGAGCCAAGAGAAGTTCAAGTGAAAGTCTTAGTGAAACGAGGAAACAAACAACAAACAAAGCAAATGCTAATCCCAAGTGATTGTTCACTAGTGCAAAGCACAAAACAACAAGAAGCTGCAGAATTAGAAGAGAAACAAGATATAAAGAGATTAGTACTTGAGTACAATGAAAGAGATGAAGAAGAAGCTAATGGTTTAGGAACACAAACATCAAATTGGATACCTGGAGGAGGTAGAGGAGGATTTATTCGGACAGGAGATGGAAGTGGGAAGAGTGGCGGTTCTCGTCATCGGTTTTATCATCATCTAGGAGGTGGTGGTTCGTATCATACCCGAAGAAAGTAGGATTCTTCCGGTTGAAAAATCTTGTCTGTGTCAAAAGCTGTAAGTTCTTAAAAGGGTTTATATATTCGGCTTCATGTTTGGATCAGCTGTTTATATGGAACTCTTTTTGATCAGCTTGTTTGATCCAACTTTTAATTTGGGATTTGGAAAAATGTGAATGCTTTAGAAACATAAACATAACGAATAGTACTTGTTTATTAGGGCAAACTCTCTAAGATATGTCATGTTAATCTCATAGTAACAAAATTACTACAATTAGAAGGAAGATTCAATTCATAATTAATCTCTATAATGCGAAAGAGGAGAAATAGAAATCAATTAAGTAGAGTCGAATTTTATAAAACAATATTATAGAAATAAATTTTTAATCATTAATAAAAATGTAGCTGTTTTTTTGGCATTTTCGGATTGCAGATGAACCGAGTAGGCGGCTTCGACCGATATATGGTTGTTTCTTGCCTTCTCCTTAATGGTCTGTGGTCACTTTCAAGTCGACTCATCCAGTTTCGATATTTTCAACGACTTTAGTAAACCTTCGTAAAGGTTTTGTTCTACCACCCATTAAAATGCAAGAGCTTCATTTTAGAAGTTTACCAACGGTTTTGAAAAATGAGTTGTATTCCCTCAGTTTCGTTTTAACTTTTTTTTTAGAGTTTTGTTTTTCTTTTAAATTAATTATCTTTTTAGATTTTCAATAAAAAAATTAAATACGTTTTGACTTTTTGACCAATAGAGTAATTGCAATAAATTTTTTTATTTGTTGGTTTTGAATATTATGGTTGTTCTTATGAAAAATATAAATTTATTAATTTGTTTGAGAAAATCTTAAAAGAAATTATTTTGAAACTGAGGGAGTATTTGGCAAGTCGCTTTTGGTTCGAGTATTTTTTCGTGTGGAAAACTATAGCAATTGATATTGAGCAAGAATTGAATTTTCAAAACGTTAGTTTAGCATTTTTTTTTGTTTGTTTATACATTGTAGTTAATTTGACTCTCGATATGTCGGATTTTGACTCCTAAAATTTCGATCTTTTATTAAAATAAACTTGCGGACTTATATTAACTCCTAGAACATGAAGTTCTTTTAAACTGTACCACTCACAAGTATATCAACTAAAGTATCATCATATACAAAACCTTTCTCAAGCATCTCATCACGAACTCTAAAAGCTTCATCAAGATTACCTTCTCTATAATATCCTGCAATAACACTACTGTAAATAAGCTCACTTGCAGTCCCTTCTCTCTTCTTCATCTCCTCTAAAATCTTCTTCGCTTTCACAAACTGTCCCTTCTTACTAAGTCCATTCACAAGCACTGTATACAAAATCCGATCAGGAACCATACCTAAAGCAACAACCTTTGAATACAACTCAGAGGCAAAGATCAAGTTTCCGACTTTCAACAGTCCATCGATCATCGTTGTATATGTAAACAAATCACAACTTATCCCATCATTCACCATTTTCTTGTATAGTTCAATCGCTGCATCGATGTTTTCGAGGTTTCGATATCCTGAAATCAAACTATTGTAGATCAACACATTTGGAACTAATCTTAGCTCTAAGAGTTCAGTGAATAGACTATATGCTGTTCTCATGTCAAGCTGTTTACAGAATCCATCTATTAAAGCACCGTATGCTTGAATATCGAGTTTAAGATCTTTGTTTTTCATCTCTTGTCTCATTTCAAGAGCTAGATCCATTCTGTTGATCTTACAGAATCCATTGATCAAGCTTGTGTAGGTTACAATGTTTGGAGAGATACCGTTTTCGATCATCTCTTTGTAAGTTTCGATAGCCGAATCGATCTCACCTTCTTTGAAATATCCATCTATGATGATATTGTAACTAGTGCAACTCTTTGCTTTGATCAAACCTCTTGCTTTTGATGTCTGACCGATTTTGCATAAGCCATTGATGATTGTGTTATAGACGACTTCATTAGCTTCGAAATTAGACGAACTCATTTGATTGATGATATCCCAAGCTTTCTCTTCATCATGATCTTTGAAATATCCATCAATCAATATCGAATAAGTGAAGTTATTCGGTTTTAAACCCTTCTCAAGCAATTCTTGAAACATCGAACGAGCCAAATCCATGTTCTTCGTTCTGCAATAAGCAAGCATCATGTTATTATAAGAAACTACATTAAGCTCAATACCTTTCTCTTCCATTGATCTCATTAAGCTCCTCGCTGCATCGATCTTTCCTTGCTTACATAACAATGACAAGATCTTGTTACTCATGAAACTATCTACAAGCTCGGTTTCAAAGATCTCAAGTGCTGCTTCTGGTAACTCAGCTTTCAAACAACCGTTGATCATCGTGTGAACAAGAATCGACAAAGGAACGATCTTTTCCACTTTCATTCGTTTGTAAATCTCAATAGCTTTCTCCATCTTCTCTTTCTTACAAAACGATTCAATCATAACCGAAAACATAACTCTATCCGGAACTAACCCTTCTTCCTCCATTTGATCAAACAAATCCAAAGCTTTACCTAACTCATTTCCTTTACAATATCCAGTAATCAAACTAGTCGCACCGATCAAACTCATCGGTATCTTATAACTAACCATCTCATCTTTAACTCTCACTGCCTCCTCCATGTTACCTTCTTTCACACAAGCCACAATCACACTAGTATAACTCTCTTGCGAAGGCGAAACACTTAACTTCTCTCTCATTTCTCTTAACAAATCCAAAGCTAAAACCAAATCAAAAGCCTTACAAGCAGCTTGAATAGCAAGACTATACACTAAACTATCTCTATCTTTACTAATCACTCTCTTGAAAATCAACAAAGCTTCTTTAGGCTTTTTTTCTCTTAAGCACCTTCTCATTAACAATTGTGTAGTGACATTATCACCAACAAAACCAATCATTAACATTTTATGATAAATCTCTTTAACTTCACTTATCAAATTACTTCTAACTAAAAAGCTTAAAACTTTATTAACATATTCCACAAAAGGCTCCACCTTTCGATCAATCATTAGGTTTAAACAATCTAAAGCATATTCCTTTTGCTTGTTTTGGATATAACCATTCAATAAGTAATTGAAAGCTCTTGGTGTTATTTCAAAATCAAACCTTTTAGCTGAATTGATCAGATTGTTAACTATTATGATAGGACTTAGCATTGGATTGCTTGAAATGAACATGACGAGGAGATTGCTGGCTCGGTTTTGTGTTTCAGGAGAGCTAATTAGAATATGAATAAGTAACCAGAAGATATCTCCGTCTTCGTAGAGATGACTTAAAGGCTTGATTTGATTACAGTATTGAAGAGCTGAGATTGGGTTATTTCTATGACCTAGAAGAAATTCGATTACACGAGCATCGTCTACATCATCGCATTGATTCACAAGATTAGGGTTTGAACCCAAATGTAAATGATCTGGTTTTAGGGTTAGTTCTGAGATGATTCCGGTGTTTCGAATCTGATTATCCGGTGAGACTGTAGAAAAGGGTTTAGGGTTTATCAAACGATGGAGAAACAGACGTGGAGGGAATCGTTTGGAAGCTAAGAAAGTTTTCATTTTTATTTTCGTCAAAAGAGAAGAGGATTGAAGAAGAAGACAACACTACACTAGACCCTAAAAGGTTGACCGAAGTCAACAATGCTTAAACCCTACTTGGCTACTTCATTAAGCTTCCTCATCAAACGGCGTCGTTTTGATTAATTACTTCTGAAAATTCTAAAAATTCATCTGTTTTTTTTTTTTGGTTTTTGTTATAGGACTTTCTATTTAAAAATATATATAATACATTCAGATATAGTCTAATTACATTACGAAACTCAAACCCAAAACAAATTATAATATACTTAAAACATAATCAAATCCGGGTTGGGCTTCTTAACTAATAAATTAGATCTGGGTCCAACATGCTTATCCAAAACCCTAGCAAGAGAAGAGAACCTCTTTTTGCCGTCGCCGTCAAATTCTGCGAATGCCTCCGAAACACAGGACCGTCACTGGAAGCCCGACGACGACTTTTTAAAGAGACGGTGACTCAGGACCATCACCGCCTCCCACTCAGATCCGAGAAGAAAACATAGGAGGATGAGTCCGGTCTGCTCACTAAGTTGACATGCAAACCAGAAAAGCATAGAGAGATAACAAAAGGGTGACATAGAAGGAAAGAATCAAGATTCACAAAACCAAAATAAGTATATTGAGTAAAAGATGTGGAGATAAGCCGAAAACATAAAAAGAAGGGCTCAACACCGGCGATAAGCCGGACGCCGGCCTTGAGGAGGATTTTAAAAGTTGCGGCAAATGCGAGAGAGATGAGAGAAAATTAGTTTAGAGTGAGAGCCTTTGAAATACCATGATCAATTACAAAATATCATACACTTCTAAATGTTCCAAAAATATTATTAGATTGTTTTTTTTCCCAAAAATACTATAAATATAAAATATGAATTTTAAGGATTTAGAATTTTTTAAAAATTTGTTTTGATTCACTAAATAGAGTTGAGAGTTTAGTTTTAAAAGGGGTAGAGTTTGATTTTGGAGAGTTTTAGAGTTTAAATTTGAAATTTGAAATTTATTTCAAATTTGTGGTATTTTTGGAACAAAAACAATTTTTACTATTATTAAAAAATTATGATATTTTTGAACAAATTAAAAATACGTGATATTTTTGAAACACACTTAATTTTTATGGTATTTTTGAAATTCCCAAATTATCATCAGTTTTTTTTTGTTTCTTTGATTCTTTGTCATATACTAGTATAATATTAGTCGAAGAGTACTTTTGAAAAGTGTATATGCACACAACAGTATAATAGCTGAAGTGACTAATACCTAACAGGAAAAAAGACAAAAATAGTATAAATCCTAAAACTGAATAATGTTTTTTAACAGTCCATCAGACCTAAATCTCTAACTGTTCTTGTTAAAAATAGAAAT
The DNA here is from genome assembly GCA_900406375.1 of Iberis amara. Classification (NCBI taxonomy): domain Eukaryota; kingdom Viridiplantae; phylum Streptophyta; class Magnoliopsida; order Brassicales; family Brassicaceae; genus Iberis; species Iberis amara. The sequence continues at coordinate 387 of OVAV01000133.1, read as the reverse complement.
TTTCTTCTAAGAATAATTTATAAAGTATATTTGCACAACATTATATAAGCTGAAATGACTAATACCTAACAATATTGACAAAACAGTATAAAACCTAAAATTTAATAATATTTTTTGTAACTATAACATGCAGCTTAGTAGTTTATGTTAATATCGTTATCATATGAGTTCGAACCAAATTAACTCAAATTTATTATTGTTGAGTTGTTGACAAAAAATAATAGTTTGTAGGCTGATCAAATATATATTTATTTGATTAAACCATCTCAGTCTATTTAAAACTTCTGTGCTGACACACATGTTTTTTTTGACGTTTATGCATTTTTAAAATTTTTTGGGTGTTTTTATTTTTTTTTTGTCACCAACCAAATTTCATTCATACATAAA
>OVAV01000132.1:0-24028 GCA_900406375.1 Iberis amara | reverse complement strand
TATGATAATCTCCTAAGCTTATCTTATCTAAAACATAAATATGAAATATTCTTGCTTGATCCTTAAGTTACTTTCAAGCTTATCTCAACATTCTCCCCCTTAAGCTTGACAATCTTTTCTTCCAAATCTTGAAGACCAATGAGATCTCTCATCTCTTTGACCTTGATTCTTCCAAGAACTTTTAAGATGTCCGCCTTCTGTTCACTCCCGGGAACATGCTCGACCTCTATCCTTCCTTCTTCGATGCACTCTCTTATGAAGTGATACCTCAGTTTAGTAGCAGGATGTTTCATGATCATCGCCTGCCATTGTATCCAACGTATCTTTAATTTGTGAAAAATCTGAAAGCTTAACCGAAAAAACTTTCCCAACCAAAAATGCACTCCTGCTATTTTCTGCAGCACGAGAAGTGTTGGAAATTTTATGGTTTGAAACCGCTTCTTTAGCTAAGCAAGGGGAAGTCTTCTTAAAGAATGACTTTTGCAAACAATCCACAACCATGAACATCATCTTAATGAAGTTCGATGCATTTTTCGGTCGCGAACCAACCATTACACAAGATGACAAAATGATTTGGACAAATTCTAAGCTTTATGACTTGAGAAGCCGGGAAAAAAAAACATTTTCTATGAAAAGCGCATAGAGGAAGTTTGTGTTTTTATCTAGAAAGATACTCTCCAAAAAGGTAGAAGCATATAGCCATTTTCTTTTTTAAAGAGGATGATGATATATATCATCATCTTTTTTCGTTTGGCCACTTAACTATAGAAATAAAACACAAAATGACCACTAGACCATACCTCTTTGGCCATTATTATTTTTTAGTTGTTGCTAAGGCCGGTTTTGACTCAGTTTTCTTCTTCTCTTCTGACTTTCTTACCAATTTGATCTCTTCTAAATCATTTAAATTACTTATTAAAATCATATAGGTACACCAAGACAAAAAAAAGCCACAAAAAATTAATATATTTTCTCATACTTTTTCCAGTTTTTCTCATACAAAAAAATCCGTTAAGGAAGTGACCTTAGTAGAGTGGCATTCTCATAAGTCCACATGAGACAGGTTGCACCACCTCACCCGGACAGGTATCACCACCTCACCCGGACATGTATCACCATCCCACCCGAGATTGAATCTCTGCACCTACGATAATGTAGAATTTGGCTATTGGGCCGGTTTGTTATGACCCAAATGTTGACAAAATAAAAATACCCATCATATTCTTTAAATCTTCCTTTAAAGTCAAAAGCTTTTCGGAGAAAATAACAAATTCAAGATCTCTCTTTTTTCTCAACATCAAAATTTATAAAAAAGCACAAAACTTTCTAAAAAAAATGAAATATCGACAGAAACAGAGTCCCATAACTAACTCCGTCGTTGTATTCATCATTATCTCCACCGTGTGTATATTCTCCGGCGACGTTTCTGCTTTAGGAGTAAACTGGGGAACAATGGCAACTCATCAGTTACCTCCAAAGACAGTGGTGCAAATGCTTAAAGACAATGACATAAAGAAAGTGAAACTGTTCGATGCAGATACAAAAACTATGGGAGCTCTTGCCGGCTCCGGCATCGAAGTGATGGTGGCGATTCCTAATGATTTGCTTAAAGTTATGGGAGATTATCAAAGAGCTAAAGATTGGGTCCAAAGAAATGTCACTAGATTTAACTTCAATAATGGTGTTAAGATCAAGTAAGTTTTGATGTTCATTGTGTTCTTTGATTTTTGTTTAAATGAAATGATTTTGGTTTTGATCACACAAATATTACATTTTTATATGTTTTAAGATGTTAGACTATATGATAAAGAAAAGAAAATTTAAGAAAGAGAAAATTTCGTTTAAGACTTTATTATTATATGTAGTTTTTAAAAATAAAATATTTGAGTAAGAATTTGTCAAATTATAATTTGGAAGTATTGAGTTGGAAGACTATAACTTCTTTAAGTAGTATAAAAATTAGTTGGAATTAATATTTTCTTTAGAAATACATATTTTCAGATTCAAGATTTTTGAACCAAGAAAGTAAAATACTTTTATCATCAATAGTTATAACTATAGTTGATATAATTATAACACAAATATTACAATTTTAACAAATTTTAAGATTTTAGGCTATGATAAAGAAAATAAAATTTAAGAAATAGAAAATTTGGTTTAAGACTTTTATTATTATATGTAATTCTTTTTAATAAAGTATTTGAGTGAGAATTTGTCAAATTATAATTCGAATATACATTACACAATGGTATTGAGTTGGAAGACTATAATTTATTTAAATAGTATAAAATAGTACATGTTCTTTAGAAATGCATATTTTCACATTCAAGATTTTTGAACCAAGAAAGTACAATACTTTTATCAACAATAGTTATGACTATAGTTGATATAATTTGAAGTACTTTTTATTCCTCAAGGTTAATTAAAATGTGTTCTTATATGGAAAATGATATTTGTTAAATAATTAAAAATCCAACTCTGCATTACTTTCTATCGAAGTTTGATTATGTAGTGTTTTGAAAACTGGACCGAACCAGATGTTCGACCGGGTTCAACCTTGAATCGGAGGAGTATCCGGTTCGGATGATATAAAAACTCAAACCTAGTCAAACCGGTTAAAAACCTGGGTTAGTCCGGCAAAAAACCGGGAACCGGCGACCCAACTGAACCGTGTTAGACCACATTTAATTTTTAGTTAGCAATTTTTTCATTAATGCCAAATTTTAATGTTTTCTAATAATTTTTAAGGTATATAATACAATTTAGTGTTCCTAATAAATTATTAGTGTATTCAACAAAATAGTTAAATGAATTCACCAAAAAACAAAAACAAAATAGTTAAATGATTTTTAGGTGCCATATTCACAATATAACACTATAAAAGTTTATTTTATTATGTTTTCTTAGTACTTTTATTGATTTTAGATTTAAAATCTTGACATATGTTTTTATTCATTAATATAAACACTTATTTTATCCTAATTTTATGATTATGAAGTTTTACTTTCAAACGTAATATTAATTTTATATACAAATAAAAAATTCAACAAAATTATCAAATCTAATCGAACCCGATCGTACTGCATTGACCCATCACCCAAAAAAAATTTCAGTCCGGTCTCCGGTCCTGTTTTCAAATCATTGATTCTATGTGATTAAATTTTTTCACATTATAAAAACTGATTACAAATTTGATATTTGCAGATATGTTGCCGTAGGGAACGAGCCATTCTTAAAAGCATACAACGGAACATACATAAACCTAACGTATCCAGCACTCAAGAACATCCAAAACGCTTTAAACGAAGCTGGACTCGGAGATATTATCAAAGCAACCGTTCCTTTAAACGCAGACGTTTACAATTCTCCTTCAGACAATCTAGTCCCATCCGCCGGAAGATTCCGTTCCGACATTCTCCAAGAAATGACACTCATTGTCAACTTCTTATCACAGAACAAAGCTCCTTTCACTGTCAACATTTACCCTTTCTTAAGTCTCTATTTAAGCAGCGATTTCCCTTTCGATTACGCGTTTTTCGACGGCCAAAACACCGTTGATGATAACGGCGTTATCTATACAAACGTTTTCGACGCGAATTTCGACACGCTTTTAGCGTCTTTAAACGATTTAAACCATGGAGATATGGAAGTAATAGTTGGAGAAGTTGGTTGGCCTACAGATGGAGATAAAAACGCAAACGTTTTAAACGCGGAACGTTTTTATTCCGGTTTACTTCCTCGGTTAGCTAACAACGTTGGAACTCCTAAACGAAAAGGTTATATCGAGGTTTATCTTTTCGGATTTATCGATGAAAATGCGAAAAGTATCGAACCGGGGAAATTTGAACGTCATTGGGGTATATTTAAGTTCGATGGTCAGCCGAAATTTCCTATGGATTTCCGAGGGAATGGTCAAAAAAGGTTATTGACCGGAGCTCGAAATGTTCGGTATTTGTTGAACCAATGGTGTCTGTATAACCCTAATGGTCGCGGTAATGTTAGTAAGCTTGGAGATAATATAGATTTCGCATGTACACATTCGGATTGTACTGCTTTAGGTTATGGAACTTCTTGTGGTAATCTTGATGCTAATGGTAATGCTTCTTATGCGTTTAATATGTATTTTCAAGTGAAAAATCAAGAAGATAAAGCTTGTGATTTTGAAGGACTTGGGATGATTACCAAGAAGATAAAGCTTGTGATTTTGAAGGACTTGGGATGATTCTCAAGGACAGTGTGTTTTCCCGATTCAGATCGATGGTTCATCGTCTGGTTGTTGTGATTGTGGCTATGGTTTGATGGTTAGGTTTGGTTTGGTGATGAGTGGCTTAGTATTTGTTCTCATGACATAATGAGATTGGCTATGTTTTTGTTGTATATGACTGATTTTTTTGTTTTTGATAAACTTGGAACAGTGTCTTTTAACGATATACATTTGGTAAGTGGAGATCGAACCCGTTCTAAAAAATCCTCGTAAAGTCACGATTAACCGATTGTGATACATATGATAATTGATTTATTGGTGCCCCTAAAATTTATATAAAATATGCGCATGAAGCTCTTGCTTCTCTAACTATCCATCAAAGTCGGGCCTGACTTGGAAGTTGGCCCATAATCTCCCCCGATGTTCGGAGCTAACCGTTGATAATAACTATTTAAGGTGTAAATCATTCATTCCAAAAAAATTTGAACTAATAACTTCGAACACTTTCTCGAGTGCTTCAACCACTACACCAAAGTCTCTTGGTCTATCAATTATTCTTATTTTTTGGTCATTTAAATTGTGGCTATTTAATAAATTGAATATTTTTGTAAGTGTATTTATTGTTTTTAAATTTGATAAATATGTATTTTTAATTTAGAAAATAAGTTATATTTGTTTATTTCACATTCAAAATTCACACAAATAATTCATTATTTACATGTACAATTCATATTGTAATTATTTGCCATTTTTATCATCCACATGCACAATTCACTATGTAACTATTTACTATTCACAAAATAAAGTTTTTTTGCAAAAATAAAATTATCATATTAATCAATTTTCTCTAACAAATTTTGAAATGAATCCATCTTTTTGTGTGTTTTGTATTTCAGTGTTAGAACTTAGAAATCACATTTTCAGTTAAGGAAATAAATCTTTGTAGTTGGAAGTTTGTAATTATACACAGATTAAAAAAGATTCAATGTATATAATTATGAAAATAACGAAAAGTGAGATTTTTATCATTATGCTTTTTTAAGTTTGGAAATTCAGAATTAATTTGAACGGATTGTTTATGCTAACAAGTTTTATTGTATAGCTATATTTGATTGTGTGACAAAAAAAAGAGATATATTTGATTGCATTTGGAATGATTTATTTTAGTCAGAACCTTGTTGCCTAATTGAAACCAAGACATTGTATTTGGATCAGAATAAAGGAACTAAAACAGGGAAGTATATATATGATGTGATGGTAAGAAATTTTGAATTTAATGTAAATTGACTGACATTTTCCATAAAATATTGAAATTTTATCTAAACACTGGACATTAGGAAATTTTAGTGAAGAGGGATTTTATAAATAATATATTCCTAAAATATGAAGACTATTAAGAAAACAAACTCTTTTACAATTTTCTTTGAGAACCCATTACTTTACTAGACTATCTAAAAATCACCTAAAACAAAAACATAACTTTATCAACCCACATTTTTAGTAATATATTCCTAAAACACAAAGACATTTCAGAAAACTAAGTAAAAAAAACAATACGTGAGAACCCACATTTCCACCAGACTATAATTTTTTTAATCGAAATTGAATGGATAAAACTCAATCTATAAGAAATTTTTATAATATAAAATTTCACAATTACCTAAATTCGAATTCTGATAAAGAAGGATATTGTAAACAAAACCGGTTCCTTACGAGATTATATTAAAATCACCTAAAATAAAATCATAAATTTATCAATAGTTTTTAGATACATTATTCTGAAAAGTTTCATAAAATTTTTAAAAAAATAACCAACATGATTCTATCAAATTACTAATAAGCACTTGGCTTGTTTAAAACTATAATAATAGCATAGGGTCTATATTGATAATTTAAAACATCGTGTCAATTTCAATAAAAATAGAAAAGTAAAGGGGTAGATTTTGCTTCAGACCCATAAATTACGGAGAGTTGCCATAAACCCGCTCATCTCACAAAACTCCCAACGTTTAAAAAAAATCCAAAAGTTGAATCTGATTTTCTTCGCGTCGTATCGTCATAAGCGAAAGAAGAGCAATCTCTCTCTATATCTACGTCTCAGATTCTTGAAGTTTCTTCAATTTCTCGAGGAAATAGCTTTCTTGGGTCGTCAATCTTCGATATCAAAACACTGGTACGCTTCGTTCTTCACTGTTCATTAACTTTACTTTTTGCAGAAATTCGAAACTTTGTAAATTCCCCTCTTTTGCTTGATTAGGGTTAGTGGTTCTCTTCTTCTTGCTTTCGTTTAATTTCGTTTTGGGTTTCGAATTCAAAAGACCCTTTTAGTGTTCACAGATCAAGTTACAAAAAAGATTCAATTTTTACTAATTTTGAGTACTCTCTGTATTCAACTATCTCAAGATTGACTTTTTTGTTGAAATTGAGTATTGGTTTGGTATAATCCTTATGAAAATGTGTTAAAGATTGAATTTTTTTCCTTATTAGGTTATGTTTTAGATTCATTGAGTATGATTAAGTTATTGTGGCTTCTGATTTCAGAAGATTCAGGAATCAGGAGGATAAAGAATGGGGAGGAATCTTGTTTCTTTGGCATTTAAACAAGAGTTAGCAAATCTTGAAAAAGATCCAGATTCAAACAAGTCAGCAATGAGAAATTTAAGATCAATTGTGAAAGATTTGAATATAAAATTGATTCATGTGTTTATTGCTCAAGTTTCTGAAACCAAAGAGATTGGTTCCGAGTCTGGTGGTTACACAGTTTCTCTCTTTGAAGACCTCGCTCGTTCTCATGGAGTCAAAATTGCTCGTCATGTAGATATGATCATGCCGGTTATCATAAGGACATTAAGTTCTAGTGAAGGTTCTTTAACTATTCAACAAGCTTGCTCAAAGGCTGTAGCTGCTATAGCTAGATATGGAATTGATCCTGCAACACCAGAAGATAAGAAAAGAAATGTGATTCATTCTCTTTGTAAGCCACTTTCTGATTCTTTACTAGATTCACAGCATCACCAGCATCTTGCTTTGGGTTCTGCTCTTTGTTTGAAGTCACTTGTGGATTGCGATAATTGGCGATATGCTTCTAATGAAATGGTTAATAATGTTTGTCAAAGTTTAGCTGTTGCTCTTGAAGCTACTTCAAGTGAAGCTAAGTCTCATATGGCACTTGTTATAGCTCTTGCTAAGCATAATGGTTTTATAGTTGAAGCATATGCAAGGCTTTTTGTGAAGTCAGGTGTGAGGATTCTGGATTTAGGTGTTGTTGAAGATGATTCAGAGAAAAGGGTTTTAGCTATACAAATGCTTAATTTTCTAATGAAGTATTTGAATCCGAAAAGTATAAGTTCTGAGTTAGAACTTATATTCCATGAGATGGAGAAACATCAAAGAGATCAAAAGCATTTTGTTAGAATGGCAGCTTGTGAAACTATGAAAACAGCTGCGAGATTATTAGCAGAGGCAGATGACTGTAAGACTCGAACCTCGCTACTCAGTGGATCAATCAAGTCTACACATGATGGGAGTTATGTAAATGATCAAGAAGATGATGATGATGTATTGTTTAGTGGCGTGGCTAGCGAAAGAACTGGTGTCTCAGGCTCTCCTTTGGTGACTTTTGGTGATTACAATCATGAAACAGTGTCTGTACTCGAGAGTCCAAGACGCGAAAATCAGGTAAATATTGCTACAAATTTGGGGTGGGCATTCGGTTTGTTCGGTTTTCGCTTTTTTTTTGGCAGAAATGAACCGAACCAAAGTTCGGTTTGGCATTCGGTTTGTTCGGTTCGGTTTTTCATTTTCGAAGTTTGGTTTTTTCGTTTGGAAAATCTTAATTTCGGTTAAATTTTCGGTTTTTTCGGTTTTTTTGGTTTGTTCGGTTAATTTTAGCAAATTCTGTTCGGTTCGGTTAATTTAGTTTTAAAAAAAAATTGTTGCCGAACCAAACCAAAAACCGAACTAAAATAAAAATTGTGCCGAATTGAACCGAACTAACCGAATAAACAGAACCGAAGTAAATTCGGTTCGGTTTAAATGCCCACCCATACTACAAACAATTAAAAGCTATCTCTTGTGTGTTCTTATTTTCAAAAACCGAACTAAAATAAAAATTGTGCCGAATTGAACCGAACTAACCGAATAAACAGAACCGAAGTAAATTCGGTTCGGTTTAAATGCCCACCCATACTACAAACAATTAAAAGCTATCTCTTGTGTGTTCTTATTTTCAAAAACCGAACTAAAATAAAAATTGTGCCGAATTGAACCGAACTAACCGAATAAACAGAACCGAAGTAAATTCGGTTCGGTTTAAATGCCCACCCATACTACAAACAATTAAAAGCTATCTCTTGTGTGTTCTTATTTTCAAAAACCGAACTAAAATAAAAATTGTGCCGAATTGAACCGAACTAACCGAATAAACCGAATAGTTCGGTTCGGTTTAAATGAACACCCCTACTACAAACAATTAAAAGCTATATCTTGTGTGTTCATGGAACTTGCATTGGTTTGCTGTTTTCAGATTCAGTTTTCTGGTGGTGAAGATGAGTCAATGTGGTTCCATCAGAGGAACATAAGCTCTGAGTTTAACGAATCTGTATGCTCTAGAACCAATCGGTCAAGAAGTTCAAGACGTAACACAAAGAAGAGACAATCAGAAAATTCAAACCATCATCACATGCATGGTTTTACACAAGATCCATTCACTGAGATACTAGAGAACAGACAACAGCAGATGCAACAGTACAGTGAACTCTCATCATCATCATCATCATCAGTATATGATACTTCTGGTTCTTCTTCTCCAACTAATACAACAGAAGAGAGACTCAAGTCAGATTTGGAGTCAGAAGCCAAACTCAAGACAGAAGAGACTGAGACTGGCTCAAGAAGGGATAAGAGCAAGAGTGTATTGAGATGGGGATTGAGTTTCTTCTCTGTTGTAGTTGCAGGCTTTGCTTCTATCATGTGGATGCATCTACAAGATGATATGATTCCTCCTCATCTTGTTCCTACTTGAGGCTTAAAAAGCTTAGAACTTGACTTAGGTTTCAAATTGTACCTTACTCTTTTATGTGTGGATTGTGTTCAAATACTAGATTGTTTTCTTTTCCTCAATGAATTTCACTTTTTCCCTTCCCAAAATCAAATCCAATTTAACCAAATCTAGATCGAAGTTTTAACATTGAAGGATATAAAACACAAAACTCTCACAAACAAAAAAAACCATTTAGCTGAAAAGTTGGTGGGTGTGCATACACAAAACATGGCAAATCTTAAACTGAGACACCAAAATTTTCCCAGAGTTATAAAAAAGAAAGTTACAGAAGAAAGTTTTACTAAGAAGTCACTGATTGTTCTGCAGCTTAGTCTTCTTCTGCGCCTGCACCTGCGGCTTGTGCAGCGTCTCTCCTTGGTCCACCTGCTTGTTTCGCCATTATAATCTGCACAATTTGTATGCAATAGAAAATGAATCCTTAATCTAAGAGTTTACAATCAATAGAAAAGGTTAAGTTAGGTTTGTTTGTGCATACCTGGTCTACGCGGAGCACTGTGCATGCAGCATCAGAAGCATACTTGAGAGCAAATAACCTGCACAGAGACTTAGCGTCTTAGTTATAAAGAAAATGAAACATCATAGAAAGATCTTAATGGTGAAATGAGAATGTGAAACTTACTTGGTTGAAAATAGATCCCATACTTTAGTCTCTGATACATCTTTACAAGCACCTTCCTCTAAGTCAATACCTAGCTTTGTGTTTCCAGATCCATGTCCAGTGTAAAGAGCAGCTATGATTTCCATTGCATTGAGGCCAGCATTATCTGCAAGTGTTTTTGGTACAAACTCAAAGCTCTCTGCGTATTTGGAGATGGCATATTTGTCTAACCTGGAAAATCAAAGTAAAAACCCAAGTTAAGCCACAAAATCATAGTCATATTTGTATTAAAAGCTAGCCTTACAATAGTAATATTTTACATATGACTAGTAAAAGAAAGTACCCTGTCTCTGCATTGGCATATTCCTTTAATCTCTGAGCCAATTCTATTTCAGTAGCTGCAGCCCCGGGGACAAAACGGCTGTCTCTGCACATGGCCTGAAAAAAAGACCAAAAGTCAATACATATACAAAACATTCAGAGCAAAGGGAAATAAAAATCTATAACCCAGCAATTTACCTTGTATGTATTAACTCCATCGTCAACAGCTCTCTCAAGGTCGTCCAAAATGCTATCTGTGCTTCCACGCAAAACGACTGTAGAGATTGAGTTACCACCTTCCTCGTTTCTTGCAATAGTTACCTAAAGACATCACAAGACCAAGCATTTCTTCTGGTCAACAAATGACAAATATAATTAACCAAAAAGATATAAATTGACTTCGCAGGGGTACTTACTGTCACACCACCAATTTCCTCAACTGATATAGAATCAACGTAACCCAAATCATCAGGGCTTGGCCTGCTTAGCTTCAACTGTTTGAGAATTATAAAATAATAATAACTAGAATCAAACACAGTTAGATAATTATATACAGAACACTAACATGAGCGATAGCCCCAGCTAGAATTATGAAATATTAATAACTAGAATCAAACACAGTTAGATAATCATATACAGAACACTTACATGAGCGACAGCCCCAGCTGTACGGCAGAAACGCCTCAATTCGAACTTTGAACTGATTTTCAAGACCATTATCCTGAGAGGGAAAAAATCATATTGGAAACCACAGTAAAAGACATGTACAACATAAGCAGCTACAAGGAAATAATATCCACCGATATCAAAAGTGAAGGCAATGAAGACATCTAAAATGGGTTTACAATATATTAGGGTCTACACATACTTGTAGCGCTCACAGAAATGCAGTGCCATTTCTCCAACTGGTCCCCCACTAACAATGACTTTGGCTCCTGATTCAGCAACAGCTTTAATCAACTCCTCGACTTTAGCTTCCTCTGTTTTTGAATAGTTTTCTAGCTAAAAACCAACAAAAATGTAATAATACTGTTAACAACCCACAGCCATTCTTGAAGCCAGATTATTAATCTTGACATTTTTAAAAGAGAGAAACACAGTTAAACGCAAAAAGGTGGCAACATTTCGTTTATAAATAACCCTCAGCTTTTCTCACCCCACCAAGTTCAAAGAGTAGGGTGAAAAAATAAGAAAAGATCCACACCCTAAAAAACGAAAATACTAACCTGTTCAGCACTATGAATCAAGACAGTTCCTTTTGTCTCTGTTGCAGTAGTATCAACACCACCAGCAAACACGGCGACCTGATGAAAATATAAAACAAGGGTTCAGGGCATTAGCTGTCGAAATCATGAAAGACATACCCACAAAGCTAGAATTCATAGGGGTATAACTTCGAACAAAAAATTGGCCAAAAGAATTAGAAAAGAAAAAGAGAGTCACCTTGGCCTTCTCCATTTTCTTTATGCTCCCGACAGCATCACTTTTCAAGACCATACCACGAACTATGCAAGAATTGTGCAAACCTCCTCCCAAAAGCTTGGCAACACGGACATTATCCACATTGAAGTTTGTCGGATTCTTTGGGCATACTTGAATGCATGCCTAGAAAATCAGTAAAGCCATCAGCTAAAAGCTAAATCTACAACAACCTTGAAGAAACAACAATCTGATCAATGAAACATGAAACAAAACACAAAAGGATAGCAAAGAGTAGTTACATCAGCAACTAGAGAGCATATAATCTCCTCTTGTCCAAACTGCTTGCTTGCAACAGCTGCTCTCGTTCGAGATATCACTTCATCCTTATTACGCACATCCATGGTCTCAGAACCACTCTCAACAAGCTGTTCTAGAATTTCAACAGTCTGCATAAAACCAATATCATTCATCTACTAGTAAACAAAATGAAAAGTATCAAAAAGTGATTCCGGAATTCACCAAACCTTGTTGGTTGCTTTGTTATATCCACTAATGATCTCACTAGGATGCAGCCCCATCCTAATAAGCTCCTCAGCATTTTGAAGAAGTTCTCCGGCGAAAGATATAGTCAGATTGGCTCCATCACCAATTTCTTCTTGCTGAGCTTTAGCAGCTAAAACAAGGATTTTCGCAGCTGGATGCTGAATCTCTAGCTCATTCACAATAGTAGAAGCATCACTTGTGACGAACAGTTTATCTAAGTGATTGATAACCATTTTATTCATTCCTGAAACAGAAACAACAAAGATGCATTATCAGATTTCAAATGTTCTTTAACATTCTCACTGTTTCAAATCCGAATCTAAGTCCCTAAAAAACAGATCAAAGTTGCTCAAATCCTACTTTAAACAGTAGAAATCTCAAACAAAAACAAAATGAAAGAGTCAGAGAGAATGAGATTCATCATTTCAGTAGCGAGGATATTAGATCAAGTGCAAAAACATGCTGATTCAGGAAAAAAAGGATTAGATCCTGGAAAAAATGAAAACTCCAATCGACGGAAGAGACATTACTAACCATTAGGCCCGAGAGAGGTGCGAGTAATGGTAGAAAGCTCTTTGCAAGCTTCAATGTTCTTAATGACTGCCTCATCTAAACCCGAGAGATGTCTGTAACCTTCTTTGAGCATAGATTGAATACCATATGGCTGCATCGAGAACCCCATTTTTTTTCTCCGATAACGATCTACAGTCGAAGCAAAACCCTAAAAGTAGAAGTGAGACGAAGCTGTGAATTTAAGTTTTTGCCTAGATTGCCCTAGAAACCTTTCGGGGTTTTTAAATACTTCATTTCGTTGTTATTTGCAGGTTTTGGGTCCGGAAAACGGTGTCGTTTCAATTGTCAAGAGAAAATTTACCTTGTGGGTTAAAAAAGGATTAAACAAAAATTAAGAGATCCAAAGAAAAAAGATAAAGAAAAATCCTTGTGTACTTTTTATTTTTATAATTTGCTAAAATAGTTATTTACTAAAAGTTTTTGAATAACTTTAAACTAAATATGCTTTTTTCTCTCTAACAAGAGGGCGATATTCTGAGATTTACTCTCAGCTGGAATATTTTATTCTGTTACACCGACTTTGTTCGTCTTCTCCTTGACGGCGGCGTTAACTTTTCGTTCTCTGAGAACTAAATCTTCATCGGTAACAATGGAAGAGCAGTTAGAGAAGGCGTTAAATACCTTATCAATAGAGGACGAGGCACCGATACGTTTACCGAAATCGGCTCTGTTCTCGTCTGTTCAACGCATTCAAAATAGTATAATCGGAAGGCTGTTAAATCCCGATAAACAAAACATGACTCTTTGCGTAGAAAAACTTCCGGTGATTTGGAGATTATCAGGTAGGGTTAGGGGTATAGCTCTATCGAAGGCAACGTTTCAATTCATATTCAAATATGAGGATGACCTTAACATGGTTCTCAATCATGGTCCTTGGTCTTTTGACGATTGGATGTTAACGTTAGACAGATGGAATCCGAATCAACCTCCGGACTATTTATGCTATCTTACGACATGGGTGCGTATGCGTAATATCCCGGTCGATGTTTTTACTCCTGATACGATGAAATGGGTAGGCGATGCGATTGGTAAGGTCGAAGAAGTGGCGTTCAATAGCGAAGAGTCTCTTACTAAAGATTATGTTCGTGTTCTGTTACGCTTGGATGTGCGAAGACCAATATTCAAGGAGCGGGAAGTGGAATTACCATGCGGCAGAATAGTTCACTTTAAACTGGAGTATGAAAAGATCAAGAAAAGATGTCAGATTTGCTTAAGACTAACACATGATGACTTAAATTGTCCTTTGAAATCACCTCAATCCGCAAAGCATGATGTTAGTAAGGAAGCGAAGCATAAAGCTGTTGAAGAAGAGATTTCCTTACGCTATAACACCAATGTACCAGTCGCAAAGTTCACCACTCCTCCTGGCTTTCCTCCTTTACCTAACCATCTATCAACGGAGACTCGTCATGCATTACTCCAGTATCTTGCTGTTACGGATCCAAACGAGTATAAAGCTAGATGTACTCGTATACAAACAAAGTTTCAAGGTGACGAGCAAGCATCAGAGACATATACTATTACCTCGGATATAGATAAGGGTAAAGGGCTTGTCTTCGGTTTTCCCGGACAGCAACAAAACCTTCTATCTCGAGTTTTATCTAGCGGCTTAGTTGTCACACATGATATAAATCCAAATCTGTTCTCTCAAGGTTGCACTACAACATCACCTACTGATATTCCATATATGGGTAGTTCTTCGGTTATTAAGATGAACTCGAACAAGGTCATCTTATCCGGAACTTCAGCCCAAAGGAAATCGAAACGAAACAGACCGAACAAGTGGATAAGGAAAGCAAGACAAGAAGCTCGGCTTATTGAAGGTTTATCTCAAGATGTGGTGATGAGTGAGTTAATTCCTTCACCAAAACTTAATACTTGCAAATCCGAAGTATCAGTGGACAAGCGATCACCAAAACGAAAAAGGGTTGAGGATATTTCTATTACTGATGAGTCCCCAACCAAGAAGGTTTCATCGATGATTTTATCGACTACCTCTACCTCAGCAAAGGCGGCAAGTGAGCAGGCGTTTTCGCTCACCCCGCCTAAACATATATGAGTATTATGAGCTGGAACTGTCAGGGTTTGGGGAATGACCCGACAGTTCGTCAAATCCGGAATATGCGCCGGGTGCACTTTCCGGATTTCTTGTTCCTCCAGGAAACAAAAAATACTCATATTGTGTTAGAAAATATACAGAAGGGTCTTGGTTATGATAAGTTAACAACGGTTGAACCGGTTGGCTTAAGTGGATGGCTAGCTTTGTTGTGGAAGGATAGTTTCGATGTTACCATATTGTTCAAAGACAGACGATATATTGATACTAGCGTCAGATTCGGATCGTTGGAAATCTTTATAACTTTTGTCTATGGTGAACCCGTTACGAGTTTACGGCATGAGTCTTGGGCGAGATTACGTCATATAGGAAGTATACGGAATCAACCTTGGCTGGTCATAGGTGATTTTAATGACTTGCTAGATAATTCCGAGAAACTTGGCGGTTCAGCTAGGCCGGATAGATCGTTTTGGAATTTTAGAGAAACAATAAACACATGTCATCTAGCTGAAATCTCAAGTTCCGGGAATAGTTTCTCATGGGCAGGCTACCGAAATAATATCTGGATTCAATGCCGTTTAGACAAGAGTTTCGGGAATAACGAATGGTTTACACTTTTCCCGCGATGTCATGTGCAATACTTTGACCGTATCGAATCTGATCATAGACCGATTTTATTGAAGTTCGCATATGAGGCTCATTCATCTCGCGGTACTTTCAGATTCGATCGTCGCTGTTTAAACGCCACAGAAACATCCGATATAATACACTCTTGTTGGAGAGCTGGTGGCGGTAACAGATCCGTTTTTGAAAGAGTCGCTCAGTGTAGGAAAGGCTTGTCTAATTGGAGAAGGGAAAACCCACAAAACGCAGCCATTCGTATTACTAAAATCAGACAAGATTTGGAACTTGAGTCGGCTAAAGAATTTCCAAATGCCGAAACGATGAATGTGTTACGACAAGCTTTAAGCTCTGCCTACGTTTCGGAGGAGCAATTTTGGAAACAGAAAAGTAGAGAAAGATGGTTGAGAGATGGTGATAGAAACTCAAGATTTTTTCACTCAAGCGTTAAAAATCAAAGACAGAGGAATAGAATTCAAATGCTTTATGATGATACAGGAGCAGAACGTTTTGAGGAAGGATCGAAAGGAGAAATCGCGGTCAAGTATTTCAAACATCTATTCTCTACAACGAATCCGATACGTAATACTAATGTCTTGGATTCTTTTCAACCGAGAGTGACGAATACTATGAACTCTCGATTAACGGCTAGAATCACCGAGGCTGAAGTTAAGAGAGTTGTCTTTGATATCGACCCAAACAAATCACCTGGTGCAGATGGGATGACTAGTTTGTTTTATCAACGTTTTTGGAATGAGGTAAAAGATCAACTAATACATGAGTTGAATTCTTCTTTACTGCTGGTGTGTTTCCACTAGAATGGAATTTCACTCAGATTGTGTTATTGCCAAAAGTCGCTTCTCCAAAACGTATGACCGAGCTACGACCGATAAGTCTTTGTTCTGTTCCTTACAAGATTCTATCAAAGATCCTTTGCAATCGTCTGAGATGTATCTTACCTCAAATAGTATCTACTACACAAGGTGCTTTTGTGGCTAAGAGAAACATTACAGACAATATTCTTTTAGCTCACGAGATGATTCACGGACTGAGCACAAACCCATTATGCCGCGAATCTTTCATGGCTATTAAGACAGATATGTCTAAAGCATATGATAGAGTGGAATGGCAGTTCTTGAAAGATATGTTGGTTGCTTTGGGTTTTGCTCAGAGATGGATTGATTGGGTTATGACCTGTATTTCGACTGTCTCTTATTCGGTGCTTCTCAATGGTCAGGGACATGGGTATTTTAAACCTGAGAGGGGATTACGGCAAGGCGACCCTCTATCTCCTTTGCTATTTATTCTATGTACGGAATTCCTTGTCCAAGTTCTTAATCAGGCGGAATCTCTGGGGAAAATAACGGGTATGAAATTGGTTGAACAAGGTCCTTCCATCCACCATCTTCTTTTTGCAGACGATAGTCTTTTCATGTGTCAGGCAAACACCGATGAAAGTGACGCCATTATCGACTGTTTAAGAGTATATGGTGAAGCTTCTGGTCAGATGATTAACTTTCAGAAATCTTCAGTTATGTTTGGAGACAAATTATCTGAAGATACTAAGACCGCAATCAAAGAACGTTTGGGTATAACTATAGAAGGAGGAGTTGGTTCATACTTGGGCTTACCTGAATGTTTTAGCGGTTCCAAAGTCAATATTCTGGCTTACATCACAGAGAAGCTCCAACATCGATTACAAGGCTGGTATGGAAAACTTTTATCGCAAGGCGGTAACGAGATTCTGCTAAAGTCTATCGCTATGGCTCTACCAGTATACGCTATGTCTTGTTTCCAAATGCCTAAGACTTTGTTAAAAAAGATCACTAGTGCCATGATGGAATTCTGGTGGAACACAAAGAAGGATAAAAAACCAATTTATTGGATATCTTGGGATAAGTTATGTAGACCGAAAGCTGAAGGAGGTCTTGGTTTCAGAGATCTTGCCAAGTTCAATCAAAGCCTATTGGCTAAACAGGCATGGAAACTAATTGATAAGCCAGGGAGTCTTTTAGCTCAGGTATATAAAACTAGATACTTTCCTAAGAAATCTTTCTTGGACGCAAGCTTGGGTTCCCGCCCTTCATATGCGTGGCGTAGTATTTTACACGGTCGTGTTTTGCTTAGTCGTAGTTTGTTGCGGATTATCGGTAATGGTGAACCCACTTTTGTTTGGACTGCCCCATGGTTACCTACACCGAAACCAAGAGCTCCTCTAAATGTGTATGGCCGTATAAATGTGTTCTTAAAGGTATCTGATCTTATAAATGCAAGCTCGGGTCATTGGAAGTATGATGTAGTTAGACAAATGTTCTCACGTGAAGATGCAAAGCTTATCTTAAGCATAACTCCGAATATGTCACGGTCTGATCGTGACATATGGTCTCTTACAAGAAACGGCCAGTATAATGCTAAGAGTGGGTATTCTTTACTTGTTGGTAAATCTGATGATATCTTACAACATCGACTTGTAAATCAACCATCGACTGACGAGCTTAAAAGGAGAATATGGGATGTGAAGACACTCCCAAAGATTCGGTTATTCATTTGGAAGGCTTTAAGTGGTGCTTTAGCTGTAGCTCAGGGTCTTAGAGCTAGACAAATACCTGTTAGTCCTCTTTGTTTGGTGTGTAAGGAAGAGGAAGAATCTATCAATCATGCTCTTTTCACCTGTAAAGAAGCAAAACGTGTGTGGCAATTAGCAGAAGCTGTTGATCCCGATTCGGATTTCATCTCTCACTCACTCTTTGTGAACATCTATTACCTCCTATCTCTGTCCAACAACAATTCATTACTAGACCATAGAAAATTCACATGGCCTTGGTTAATGTGGTTAATTTGGAAAGGGCGGAATGATTGCTTGTTCAATGGATCTGTTTTTGATGCTGTACAGGTAGTTAATCAAGGCCGTGCCGCAGCTGCATCGTGGTTTCAAGCTTCAATGAATCCTAACTATTCTTCTCCAGTACCGCAAGATCACTCACAAAGCCAACGAATACGTCGATGGATTCCTCCCCCAACTGGTTGGATTAAATGCAATATCTCGACGTCCTGGCGCCCTAATTCTCAATTCATGGGCTCGGCATGGATTCTTCGTGATGAACATGGAGCAGTCTTGTATCATGGTAGAAGCGCACCAGACTCTCCCTCATCGTGGTTCAAAGCCGTGGTTCAAAGTGTTACTTGGGCATTGGAATGCATTTCAATCTTCCAAAACAGGAGTGTTATTCTGGGTATTGAAGCAAAGGACGTGGTTGATGCTCTCTCCAATCCTTGTGAATGGCCAAGATACCAATACTTGGTAGATACGGTTTGCTTGATGTTAAGTTCTTTTGTTGAAATCAAGCTGGAAAGTACCTATCCCTCGGAAAACCGCTGTGCAAAAGCAATCTCGTCGAGTGTAATCAAAGATTGCCGAATTCAATCTTATATTGCACAAGCTGCTCCAACATGGTTGACATCTTTAGTCTATTCGGAAGCCTCCTCTCATGCTTCCTGATTTCCTGTTTTTTCTTGGTCTTTTTCTTTACTCGTGTTATTTTGAAGTTGTATTCCATTTAAACTTTTCAGCATGAACTTCTCAGTCGAAAAAAAAAAAAAGTTTTTGAATATATGTTGATTTTTTTTGGAATCTCGAATTGTTTGATACTGAATTGTGAATATTAATATTACAAATAGTAATTTTTTAGTAACATTATGAATATTCGTGTGAATAAACAAAGATATATTAATTTCAAATTATTTTTAAATGTTTCTGTTTACCATATTAAAACTTACAAATATTTATTTTTAAATTTTAAAATAAAATACGCAATTTAGGAAAATGCTCTTAAAATATTTGTTTTTAATATATTTTTTTCTTATTCTTACAAAGTGATGATTTATATAATCACAAGGAACAAAAATAGTCTTTCTACGAATTTATAAAAACAAATAACGACTTAGTAGATGATAGCATAATAAAATAGTTCCATTGATTTGCAATTATACGCAATGAAATAATAATTTGTAACTATATTGAGTGAAACCTCGTAACTAAAGAAATATTAATAGATTTATTATAGGGTTTATTATACGTTTTAATAAAATTTTAGTTTCTCTAGTAATAAGAAAAAAACTAAAAAACAAAACCAATAGTCTTAATGCTCCAATATGAACAATCAAGAGTGTTTGTTTTCTCATATAATCATCTTTCTAAAGAACAAAAGACAATACTAAGTCTTTTAGAAAAAGCTTAGAAACCACAGATTAAAGATGTGTATTAAGTTTTTCAGAAATCCAAATCCTGATAATTAAAAAAAAAAAACATAATCCAAAAGTCCAAACTAAGTTCTTAAATTAAAAGTCATCATCTTCTTTCACCATTCAACACAAGTGAATTGATTCCACAGAAGCTCCATCAAAGACCTATATATAAATAAATAAAAACAATCAGAGTCTTGAAACTGTTAACAAGTTTTTAGATTGATTTGAAATGAACCTGTTTCTTTTGCTTAATCTTCTTATCTTTGATAATCTTTTGTCTTGTTTCATAAAACTTGAAATCATCAAGTATACATGTCTTGCTCATATACTCTTTAAAGATCTTTATGATTTTAACTCCATGTTCAAGATTCACCTACACACATTAACCATACAGGGTGGTTATGTTAAAAAAAAACTAGGTGTGGGCATTTTAACCGAATCGGTTTAGTTTACTCGATTGAGAACAAACCGATCGGTTAACAATAAATTTTAGTTCGGTTTTTTGGTTCGGCAATAACAACCAGAACAATTCTATTTTATACTACTAACCGAACCTAACCGAATTTGCTAAATTAAACGAATAAACCACAAATTAAGCAAATAAACCGAAAATTAACCAAACCGAAATATAGATAAGATTTCAGTTTAGTTCGGATAAAAATAATAACAATGAAAACCGAACAAAAAAACGAGTGCCGTACCGAAAATATGTTCGGTTAATTTCAGTTTACTCGATTGAGAACAAACCGATCGGCGGATAATAAATTATAGTTCAGTTTGGCAATAATAACCAGAACAATTCTATTCTATACTACTCACCGAACCAAACCGAATTTGCTAAAATTAAGCGAATAAACCAAAAATTAAGCAAAATAAACCGAAAATTAAACAAAATTTAACCGAACTGAAAATATATGAGATTTCGGTTTAGTTCGGAAAAAAATAATAACAATGAAAACCAAACCAAAAAAAACGAGTGCCGAACAGAACCGAAATTATGTTCGGTTTATTTCGGCAAAAATATTACTAACCGATTAAACCAAAAACCAAACCGAAAAGACCCGTATCAAAAGCTTAAACTTTGTTCTAGAAAAAGCTTCTACAAACCAACCTCTTGAGTGTCTCTGCTATTAGTAACAGGTTTGTTCTCATTGTTCACAAGAGTTATGTGTCTTAAGAGACTATTTGGTATATCTTTAATGATATGCCATTTCACAGGAAAGCAACCAATCCATTTATCTTGTTGCCAATATTCCATTGTTTTGTTGAAATCAACAGGTCCTATCATCTCTGCAAGACCAACAAATTGTCCACTTGCATTCACCTGCAAGATCAAAACAAACCGATAAATAGGCTGGGCATTTTACCCGAAACCCGAACCGAACCAGACTCGAATCGAAACCCGAATGGGTACCCAAAAACCCGAATGTATTTGTATATAGTAATTTTTATCAGGTAATTCGGGTGTTTGGTTCTGTTTTGGATTTTTTTGTTTGGGTAATTCGGGTTTTAGTTGGGTTTTGGAACCAAATACCCGAATTATCTATGTTACCCGAAAAATACAAACCGTAAACCCATAATACAAGACAAAATAAATCCAAATTACCCGAAAAACCCAGAAAAAAAATAATCCGGTTCCATATCGGGTTTTGATAAAAATACAAAACCCGACACGAACCGATCCCGAACCGAAATCTACTCGGTTGCTATTTGGGTCCTATGTAGTAGGACATGAAAAACCCGAAATTCGAAATACCCGAACCGAAACCCAAATGCCCACCCCTACAGCGATAAACATCAAAACCGATAAAACAACGTTTTTTCAGTTGTTTTAAGTACTAACCGAGAAGAGAAGATACACAGGACATTCTTGCGAATTCTCTTTAGCTTCATAGTAAGCAGTATTCAACTTCTTGTTACCAGTTGGTGTGCTTGACCATACACCATACTTTATACTGTTATGAACATCATCTTCACTGTATGATTTAATCACAAAGAATTTCGCTTTCGCAAAACTCTCAGGGAAGTTTTCACCGTTGTAGCATTGGGGATCGATTGCTGAAATGTCTTGATTCATGTTTGAGTTCTTTAAATCACTGCTTCTTGGTCCACGACAAAGCTCGTTAAGCCTATCAGCTTTCTCTTCGGTATAACTACTACTACGCCCACCGTAGTTAAAGCTTCTGGTTTTTCTATAACCATCAACAGGATACCATCCTCTTCCAAGTTTCCATGAATCATAACCAAAAGTTCCATACGCATGACCAGAATCGATTACATTCCCGTAAAGTCCATACAATCCACCATGGTTTGAATACATATGATCATTATATCCAAATTGGTCAAAACTCGCTGCATCTTGCGAGCTGTGTGGATTCTGTACGAAACACATTAAGACATGAAACTCAATCGAATAATACGAAAAAACACACATACAAAGACAGATAAGAATCAAACATACCGTGAGATGCGGAAAGGCATTTGAATTGCTGTTGTGGTTATAACCAAACCTCGAATCCTGATAGCCACCAGAAGGATAGTAACCCCACGGGTATGAATTAACCGAGTCTCCACCATTAAGCAAGCTTCCAACATTCATATTAGACCTTCTTTCACTTCCATGAGAAGATGGAGGTGTAAATGCACCATAAGGTACATGACCATACTGTTGCAGAGAACCCTTAACACAACACATAACAATTTAGTGACCAAAACATAGTTTAAGATCCCAAGACTCATAAGCTAAATACCTTATTACGGTTACGAGGGACTTCACTTGCATCTGAACCTAAAGATAGTCCTTGAAACAAATCTGCTGTTTCTGCAACAGTTACACACAAGAGCCTCAAATTGAACCCATAAGCAAAACACAAAACAGCCTACTGAATATACTAACAATACAATACAATCCTCAAGCTTCAAACAAACAACCTTAGGATACAAATCAATAGGTAAGATAAGTTCTTCAATAAGCAAACTTGTTTAACTTCAAATAACCACAAAAATCTTATCTTTTTGAGTGGAAAATGAACATACCTAGAAGAGGGAAACGATCGGAAGAAGCAGCTCCAGACATGTTGAGAAGAAATCAAAGGATAAAGGTAAAAACTTTAAAGGGAAGAAAAACCCTAGAAAACGTTTTTTGTGCAAATGAAAGCAAAAAACGCAAACAGAGAGAGAGAGAGAGAGAGTTTGAGGTTTATAGAAAGTTCCTTTCTTTTTTGTTTCTTCGTCTTCTCCTTTAAACGTAAGGCGGTGTGTGTAATCAAATGAAATATGCCCAAATGGGTAAAAATTAACGAGGAAATCTAAGCGACAATACCCAAAATCAAAGATCAATTTTTCTTTTTGTTCTTTCCTTTTGAAACAAAAGGATAAGGCTCTTACAATTTTTTTTTGTCACACGAGAATAATTATTGACGTTTATTACTTTTACTAGAGGTACTTAATAATAATTAAATACTCTTAATATTTAGTATTTTGGATATTTTTTGTTTTTTTGTTACGGAAAGTAAAAAACTAAAATCCGCTTTGCAAATTAAAGAGGATAATTCTTATCGACATAAGAAAAAAATTTTATTCGTCTTCTCGCTAGTTTTGCGAGCAAATCTCTCTGTATTCTTGGTTCTTGGTTGATGTGGCAGCCTGAAATCGATGAATGAGCGTTGGAGAGTCCGAAATACAGTTAACTCTGATGCGAATGTTGGCCAGTTCGAGGAATCCTGTATTAGGCTTTGTAATCAGTAACAAATGAGGAGCATTGATACTCTTTTTCCAACAGGCATATCATTGTCCAAAGAAGTCTTAAAAGTTTCGTATGAAGAGCTGTCGTTCCTCGTCTCGTACCAGAAAGACCTAGTAAAATGATCGATCCATCACCATTCTACAAAATCCAGCCAAAACCACTAGTAGTAGTGTCTTGTTTCCAAGAGCCATCAACATAACATACGATCCCATCCGGCATGGTGGGAGCCAATTCCGTGGTGGACGAACTACTAGTGGGGTTACATTGCGTGCCACCAGTGTGTGCAAGACACCACTCAGTTGCCTCCCTCATAGTTATGTCTATTGTAGCTCGGGGATCCCATTGTCTATTATTAAAGACCAAATCATTTCTTGCTTTCTAAATATACCATAGAATCCAAGGATATACAATCAATTCATCCTATTGGCCGTCTATGGGAGGCCTGTGGGAGATAAGATAGTGTATATTATCGTAGGCGTTTGCCGTTGGAAAAACTTGAGTTGGATTTGAAATATTTAAGAGAGCCAAACATTGAAGAGCTGGTGGACATATGAACAAAACATGGTTAATAGATTCAATCTCTGTTCCACATCGAGCATGTAGAAACCCGTATTTTGATGAACAATGTTTTATCGATA
>OVAV01000131.1:0-19438 GCA_900406375.1 Iberis amara | reverse complement strand
TAGTATACTAAAAGAGTAATAATAATAATTATTACACAACATTCAGATATCTTTAGTTACGTACAATTCTTTTGCTAAATTCGACACCTGCAACAACGAAGGGTGTGATTCCAGCTGCATGATTATCCATTAATTCGTGTAAGAAATTACATTCAATTGATTGATTATGTCACTAATCAGTTAGTTACCGATAGTCCCGACAATAATTTGCCACGTGATCTCCGATTTGCCCGTTTCCGCCACCTTGTCAGCAAGTTCTCCGAGAGCCGACGGTGTTCTGAGCCGTCCATTACTTATTATCAAACCGTGGCTTCTTCTTGGAGAACCGAAACTTGCCGTCGATTTTACCTGAGGAGATCTTAATCCAACCGTCCACAGAGATGGAATTTGACACGGTGAAGCAGCAGCAGCCTCCATTGGCGCCATTATGACTCAAAACTCAATTTCTCCAGTGAAGTAATATTTCGGTGGGAGATGAAAAACGACCCGTTTAAATCGGGCCACGTCAACGATTCGCGCCAACCACATGAACTGGAATCTGAAAGTATATCGTGTGGCTTTGGAAGCTGCGAAATAAACGACGTCGTTTAATAGATAAGCGTTAAACGCCATCCCTTAATATAACTCAAAATGCTCTTTCAAGTTTTTACCTTTTGAATAAAAACAAAAGCTTTACTTTTTATAATTTGGATTTAGGGTTTTAGGGTATATTCGCTATCTCCCTAATTGGATAAGCTATCTGTTACATTATCTTGTTTCTTCCGGGAATGGCGGGTTTTTCACTGTACTCCCTTATAAACCCTCCAATTCTCTTTTCTCTCCCGTCGGAATCACCTCTCTTTCTTTTGTGTTCCGATAAATGTACGAGACGCCGAACCAGAAGGACCGGTGGGCTAGTCGTGTCGTACGCTCACTCTAACCCGAAGATAATCAAGCCGAAGAAGAAGTCGAGGTATGGTCAAACGCTATCCCCATACGACAGTGATGAAGATGAAGAGCTAGATGATGAGAGTGATGAAGATGATGATTGGTTACTTAACGTTAGTTTCAATTCATGAATCTATGAGATTGGGGGAAATTAGCATACTTTCAGCTTTGAATTCTGCTTCTATGTGATTAATGAAAAATTGTTTCTTTAGGATGACTTCGCTGAGGTGACAGAGTATGAAAAGAAGAAACCTAAGTCACAGCAAAAAACCATTGCTAAGAAAGGTTTGCGTATTCTTCGAAGCTTTCATAATAGAATTTCGCATATATGATAGTTAGATTTGCTTGTGAAGGTGGGAAGAAAGGGAACGTCAAAAGTCGGGGAGAACCTGAAGAAAGCGAGACAGATGAAGATGAACTGGATTTAGGCATTAGTCGAAATGCCTCTGAGATGAAAAAGGAGGAGAAGGAGTCTTGGCGTTTAGATGGTCGAGGAAAGGTAAAAGATTGCTTCAATTTCTATGGTGAAGACAAAGAACTTACCTGTTTATCTATGATTCATTAGGTGGGTTCGAAGAAATATGTCGAGAAACTATACCCTCGACTCTCAGAAGAAATCGAAATAGATCCGAAGTGGGTACCACTTCTTGATTACTTGAGCACATTTGGTTTAAAAGAATCACACTTTGTTCAAATGTACGAGAGACACATGCCATCTCTTCAGATTAATGTGTTATCAGCTCAAGAGAGACTCGATTACTTGTTGAGTGTCGGTGTTAAACACAGAGATATCAAAAGAATGCTCCTGAGACAACCACAGATTCTTCAGTACACAGTTGAGAACAATCTCAAAGCTCACATTTCCTTCTTGATGGGACTTGGAATTCCCAATTCCAAAATAGGCCAGATAGTTGCTGCAACCCCGTCGCTGTTCTCTTACAGTGTAGAGAATTCACTGAGGCCCACAATAAGGTATTTGATCGAAGAGGTTGGGATAAACGAAACGGATGTTGGAAAAGTTGTGCAACTTAGCCCTCAGATTCTGGTTCAGCGGCTGGACATAACATGGAACACTCGATACATGTTCCTCTCCAAGGAGTTAGGAGCACCTAGAGACTGCGTAGTGAAGATGGTGAAGAAACATCCTCAGCTTCTCCACTACAGTATCGATGACGGGTTCTTGCCTCGAATCAATTTCCTTAGGAGCATTGGGATGTGCAATTCTGATATCTTAAAAGTCTTGACTAGCCTTACACAGGTTAGTACATTGTTTGATTCTTCTTTAAGTCTATTCTCCAGTTATTAAATATGTGGTTCTCTTAATAGGTTTTGTCTCTCTCGCTAGAAGATAATCTAAAGCCTAAGTACATGTATTTGGTGAATGAGCTAAACAATGAAGTGCACATATTGACGAAATACCCAATGTACTTGAGCTTGTCTTTAGATCAGAGGATACGTCCGCGTCACCGGTTCTTGGTAGAGTTAAAGAAAGTGAGGAAAGGGCCATTCCCTCTTAGCTCATTAGTTCCAAATGATGAAAGCTTTTGTCAGCAATGGGCTGGAACTAGTGTAGATACGTATCTCGCTTTTCGCCAGAGGCTGTTACTCAAGGAGTTGGCAACTAAGTATGAGAAGAGATGATGATTTCCAACAAAAGAGTCAAACAGTTTTAGTTTCTCTATTGCTTCAAAACCGGTAAAAAGAGGTTCATGCGCAGAAGAATTGTGAATGAACAGGAAAGAAAATCCAGAGTAACCAGTTTGGCAACAAACATCATATCTATTTCTCTCCGAGTTTTGTCTACACTTGAAGTTCTGCAGTTGTCTGCAATGTTTTCGTGGTAAAGTTTCTTTATATTTCTCTCTTCTTTGTAGTGTTTTTGGCCTTATATAAATGTAGTTATACTAAAGACATCTTATAGAGTGTTGTTATGTTTGATCGTTTTGGTCATAATAGATTTTTCAGAATAAACCATCTTTGCATATTTGCAAATGAACACGTAACTCGTATGAGTAAACGTACGTAACTCTAAGATATTACTCTATTGATTAACATTAATTACATAACCTCCAAAATGATGTTTGCGATTTAATTCTTCTTTAATTTGCCATCCTCTTTTCATTTTCCATCGGTTTATAAACTTTTATGTTCGGTGAAGACTAAGACAAAGATGATGATTGTTTTGTTTATGTAACCTGGTAAGACTTGTTTCTAGTTACTCCATCTTAATTACTTCCCAAAACTCGATTTTTGTTTCTTATTTAGTTTATTAATTTTACGAAACATCTAAACACACTTAATAGCACTATAACAAAAAACCACAACTTCTGCACACAAAAAAAAATAATAATAATTTCTTGTTTACAATTAGGATAATAGTCAATCCAAAATATATTCTATTTCAATTTGATTATAACTATTTTGTATGTCCCTAGGCAAAGTATTCAAACCAAGATCAACCTGTAAACTTTTAGTAGACATATATAAATAATTAATATAACACGTCATACCATTCCCAAAGCAACCAATTTGTGTAAGAGTTTTTTTCCTTCGTTTATAATAAATTTTTATCATCCATGGCATGTCAGACACACAAGTCCAAATCAAGAACACTTCAACACGATTAATTTCTACGTCTGCATAGAGAAAAAAAATTTGTACATAAATAATCATACTCGTAAGATATATTGATGTTTACTAAACTAATTAGATAGCTGTTTATTATTGTCATTAAACAATTTTACTGAGATATTTTTAAATATCTGGATTTTACAATGAAAGTATAGTGTACTTTTAAGTTTTAATATGCATTTTCTTGAAAAACCCTCAACTTAACACTAATATTTTCAGACCATGTGGGATTTAAGTCATGCGCGAA
This sequence comes from Iberis amara, assembly GCA_900406375.1. Lineage (NCBI taxonomy): Eukaryota > Viridiplantae > Streptophyta > Magnoliopsida > Brassicales > Brassicaceae > Iberis > Iberis amara. Next base: position 15,633 of record OVAV01000131.1, on the reverse strand, counting down.
ATAAGTTTTATAGTATTTTATTATGATAAAAATAATTACACATAAAAAATTATTACGGTAACTTTAAACTTATCTTAATAAAAATAAATTTTCAAGAATTAAAAACAACATTGTCTAAAAAAATAGAGACTAATAAATCAATAGTAATTTCGTGATTAAAGTGAAATAATGTAACTGATTCCTACAAATGTTACAATCATAATAATATGTAAGATGATAATCATAAATATAAAATAAAACAGTTATCTGAAATATTACATAAACGATGTATGTTTCTATTAGGAAGATGATGTTAGAAAAGAGTTTATTTATGAGAAATTAAGACTAACATTAACAACATACAAGAAAGAGGCTCCTCGTATTTATTTAAACCTTTCTTTCTCACACGACCTTTCACCTCCACCTCCATTCTAATCAAATAAAAACGTAAAACTTTTTTCTTTTAACTCTCACTCCCACGAACACAGGGAGAAGATAAAACTTAACTTGTTTGCTTTGTTCTCTTGTGATTACCAGAGACATTCTCCATGAAAGTGGAAGCCTTTGTTCCCGCCGTTTTATTACTCTGTTTTGGAGTTTTGTTGGATTCACGAGCGTTGCAGATAGATGTTGGAGGTAAGGAGTTGAGAAATTACATAAGTTGGGAAGACATGAGAGTTGTGGAAGATGGAGGAACATCGAGGAGTTTAAGCATTAAAGTGAATAGTAATTGGATGAACGCAAAAGCAAACGCTGTGAACGGAAGCAGAGTGATTGTAGTTGATAAGAAAGGAAAAGGAGATTCTGTTACAGTTCAAGGAGCTGTTGATATGGTTCCTGATTCTAATTCACAGAGAGTTAAAATATTCATTCTTCCTGGTATTTACAGGTATATCAAGGATTCTGATTAAGACAAAACCATATCTGGATCAATTGTGTAAACTGAAGACTCGTCTTTACTTTCTGTGAATTTCTTCAGACAAAAAAAAAAAAAAACGTTTTTTTATTTTATTATTATTTTTGAATAAAACAGTTGAAGCTAAATTCTTGGGGGGTAGTGGGATCATTCTATACATCAGCTACGTGGGTAGTTTATAGGACAGCTCTCTCTCTCTCTCTCTCTGTCTTTCCAAGATTTGTCTGTTTAGATGATTACACGAAATCGTGGGATATACTAATGTGTTGTTTTTCTTGTTTGTGTGAGACTCATAATATCTGGTCTGTGATCATCGTTGTAGGGAGAAGGTGATTGTGCCCAAGACAAAACCGTACATATCGTTTATAGGTAATGAAACTGATGTAGAAGACACAGTCATTAGTTGGAGTGATAAGTCTTCAGACATGGACAGTAATGGTGTTGAACTTGGCACATACAGAACGGCCTCTGTTTCCATCGAGTCTGATTTCTTCTGCGCCACTGCAATCACATTCGAAAACACGGTGGTGGCAGAGCCAGGAGAAGAAGGGAAGCAAGCGGTGGCGTTGAAAATTATAGGTGACAAAGCAATGTTGTATAGAGTTAGGGTTTTGGGATCACAAGACACTCTTCTTGATGAAACTGGATCTCATTACTTTTATCAATGCTATATCCAAGGAAGTATAGATTTCATCTTTGGAAATGCCAGATCACTTTACCAGGTAAAAACTCATTCACTTGCTCTTCTTTGATCCTTACCTTTCGTATTATTGTTAAAACCTTGTGTTTGGTTTAAATAACACAGGACTGTGATATCCGCTCGACGGCAAAGACATATGGAGCGATCACGGCTCAACGTAGAAACACAGAGAGTGAAGATACAGGCTTTTCGTTTGTGAATTGTGGAATAAGTGGTACAGGGAAGAATTATCTGGGAAGAGCTTGGGGAGATTATTCGAGAGTTGTTTACACAAACTGTTTCATAGCTGATATTATCACTCCTTTAGGCTGGAATGACTGGAACAACACTGATAGACAAAGGTAATAAAAAGGACCTTCCTTAACTCATCTATTGAGCTTAAAGCTTTAGTGTCTGAAAATAACAAATTTTTTTATATTTCGTAATGTAGAAAGGTGCTATTCGGAGAATATAACTGCAGAGGAAGAGGAGCAGAGAGAGGAGGTAGAGTGCCATGGTCAAAGAGTCTTACCCGAGAAGAAGTCAGGCCTTTTCTAGGAAGAAAGTTCATTTATGGAGATCAATGGCTCAGACTCTAAACCATTTTCAACTCACAAAACTAACTAACAGGATAGCATGACCTAATTATACTTTATACATTTGTAACTAATACTAAGTCTTATGGACAGAGAGAAAAATAATCTGCGTGTTTAAACTGAATTTCTTACAAACTGATACAAAAGTAGCTTTTGAATTATAGGAAAAACACAATTGGATTATTTTTCCTAAAATAACCAAGCCCTAAATAAACAATCCTATGCTTAAGATAGATGCAACCACCAAAATCATGCCTCTTCATTTTTTTTTTATACAACCTTTTACCTACTCTTTCTCTCTCCTCAGCAATCCAGATTACTTTTACTGCAAACTATGTCAATATATATACATATAAGTAAGTCACCATGGCACGTACCAGAATTACCATCATTATTAATGACCTCAAGAAAGCATCTTCACATTGTCACAAGCGTGGTAGATAGGGTGAAGACTGATTCTATCTCATCATTAGCACTAACATCATCTTCTTTGTGGTCCTCCTCCTCCTCAGTATTTTCATGGTTGACATAGGTGTTAGTTTGGTTACTTTTATCCTCTTTAGAAACTCTGCTTTCTTCATCCTCCTTAACAACCCCCCCATCATCTTTATGCTCTTTGTTCTCTTCTCCTAAAAGGGAATTGTCTGGCTTATCTGCATCAGGTTTTGCTTCCTCTACAATCTCTGGGATAACCATGGGCTTTGCATTGGCCTCTTTTGCAACAGTGGAAAACATGGAAATCCTGGTTTCCTGGCTAATATCAGATGATATAATAGAGAGTATGTCGGGTTTAGGATCAATATCAATCCAGCTGTCACCTACCCAATCTCTGGAAACCCGAATATTCTTTCTGTGCATTGTTAAGCATAAGTTCTCCCCTAACATCATGACAACAAAACACATATCAGTCCCCAAGAAAAGGTGGAGAAAGTGGAGGCAACTGGTGAATAGAAAATGAGACTAGGTAAACACTAAACCGTACCAGGGATATATATTCGCAAGTCTTTAGCATCCGGTTTTTCAGTGCCAATTACAACACCTTCCCACCAACCATCATTCCACCATGCATCTACAGCTTCACCAATTGTAGGTTCAAAGTCTGCTGTTCTACAATCAAGAGGAGCAGGCCGGATTGTTGGGCGGTTGGACAACCTCATACCAAGCTTATCAGGCATAGCAGATTTAAAAGCCGGTACCCATTCCTACTCAAAACAATAAGAAAGAAAGAAAGAAAAAAATGTGACGAACATAAGATTTTAGTAATTGTCATTTCCAGAGACAAAAGTTAAATAGCCAATGGCCATGGATGCAACTATGTACCTCAAGGTTTCCATATCCATCCTCGTCCTCTATATCATCATATTGGAGTTGTACCCGTTTCCTTGATAATTCTAGGACAGTGCATTTAAACCAGCAGCCTCTAATACCGCTATCTTGACACAGAAATTCTACTTTTGCACCAGCCTTAATCAGTCCATTGTAACAAAGATGTTTCTGGGAATCGGTTGGGGAAGGAAATCTTTTCCTTGCGGCATCAAATTTGAGTCTCTTACATGAAGACTCATAAGTTGTTAACAGATGGCCAGACACCATTCCTGCTTGTTTTTTCTTGCTCCTCTCAGCAACAACCATTACATTCTCACCCTCACTCCATTCTTCATCTTCCTCATTAATCATCACACAGTTTCCAGGATCAGCTTCCATAGAACTTAAGCAAGACATAATCGGTTGGTCCAAATATCCACGCAATTTACTCAAGTCAAAAGGTTTGATTTTGTTGCTCCTGAGTTGCCGATAGCACATGTGTACCCTTGCCAACAAAGAATTAGGAAAGGAAGCCACACACTCCTCATAATGCTCACGCGACAAGACAGTGGCAGGCCCATCAACACATTCTGCGCTGATGACCTGCGAGTGAGGGGTAATGAAAACCTCTTTTGGGTGTGGGTTTTTAAGAGCAACTGCACCCTTCACTTCTTTTGTGTAGTGAAACCACCTCACTCTGACCTTTTTCAGGCCACGCTTATCCTCATACATATCTTCCAGATATGCGACGTACCGGTCCTCACCTTTGCTCATGACAAAGACAAAAGATTGAATCTGAAAATCCAAAAGAAGAATACGCTTTCAAGTGAGTAGAAGATCTTAACAGATCCCAACTACTACGTAAAATCAACATATGCATATATAAAACTATGCATGTACAGCCACCTCTAGGGAAAGAAAATGCTCAAAAAGTTATTGATTTTCAACTTACCCCTATTGTTATCCCATTCCTGCAAAACGACGGGTAATGTTTAAGCTGTTTACCACACATCCAAGAAGTTCCTAACCACATAATCTCACAACTGTGTACACTCAAGTTTATTGGAAGTCTGACCTGTGAGAGATTTTTTTTTTTTTTTACATCAGTATTACAGGAGAGCAAAATGCAATGACAACTGTAAGAGCAACGAACAGCTAAACATCACCTCTTCAGTTGTTTGAGCTCGCTGAGCAGTAAATCCATTGCTTGGAAATTCTGGAAATCCATTAGATTCCCCTATTTCACATTTTGGTGACTCTGTAAATACAATAAAATGTGCGTTAAAAATAATCAGTTACAAAGTTATAAGTGACGCCCACATAAAGGAAGAAATCACTTTTTTCATTCAACGGACTCTGTCACAAAAGAAAGAAAAATGCATACTCGACCAATTTCCTTGTGTATTTTGCTTAGATAGCATTGAAGTGAGCCAATCTACAACCTCTCTTCTCGACCTCCATTTGAAGCCAGTATGTATTGAATTGTCGGAACCATGAATACGCACAAACTCCTCAGAGACAACATAGAACATATGTCTAACACTTCTCTCAGTACCAACCACAGCTAGGATGGATTCACCGGCAGAATCCTTCAGGAAGTAATGAACAACACGGTTCCCTCGTTCCTGTGAGACAAAATGCTCTTTCCACTCCACAAAATGACAATCACTCTCACACATTTTTAAACATAAAAATGGTCAGAAAGCATCAAAAGCTCCGATCCCTTAGCCAGTTCAAACTCATGGTCTTTTACTTCAAATCAAGTTCTAAAGCAACCCAGACTCTAATGACATGACCCCCCAACAACACCCCTAAATCTATATATACCAGTGACCGTGAAACCCCCTAAAAACCTATCTTCTAATGACTCAACAATACCCCTAAATCTCTTCGTGCCGTGGAAACCCTAAAGAAACTCTTTAAACGCTCTAGTGCATAATTGTGATTAACGTCAATTACTAAAGAAGAATCTTCATAAAAAAACAGCAAACTCGTCGAAGTCTCTGTAGATTTCTAGCGTGGGAAATTAAATAATCCGGACGAAGAAGAAGTCAGGATTAGAGAAAGCGGAGAAGAACCCAGTAAGAGGAAAGTTACGAAGATCTCCCGAAAAGTCAGAGACGAAGCCGTGGAAACAATGATCCAAGCTCGAGAGCGCCGCCAAACCCCAAGATACAACTTTGACTGCGGTAATCAGCTGAAGCATGGTGCACAAGAATGGGCATCTCAAAATTTTTTACACATAGAAAGATGATTGTACCGATTCTCAGGTTCGACTTCGCCAGGAAACAAATGACTGAGTTAAAAAAAAAAAAAAAAGTGAATTAGCAGCTCAGAGCAGTGAAGAAAATCGGAGAAAATGAAGAAAATGAATTCTGGTTAAGGTAAAGCTGAAGAAAGTAGGGTATTCTCATGGATGATCTCTCTCTCTCTGGCTTGCAAAGTTACAGGGGTTTGGTAAAAGCTGCGGCTTGGTGAGAGAGAAGAAGAAACATGTTCATTTACTACGAATTAACGAAAATATCATAGAAGTTATTTGGGCTGTTTTCGTTATAATCAATTGGGCCTTTAATGGGCTAGGCCTTATAAGCGAGTGAAAGGAAAAAGGAAAGTCAACTAATCTCTCTCGTCTCTCTGGCAACCGAGAAACTCAGAAGTGAGAAACGTTCAGAAGAATAATTACTTTTCTCGAGAAAATTAATTTTTTAAAGTGGATGAGAAAATCTTCAAGTTAGTATAAGCGATGTACAAGTGAGTAAGGTTGTAGTAATGGCGGGAATAGCTATAGTTTTAGATCTGCTAAAGAAATCTCAAACCAAACACAGTGTCCACTCATCTTCTTTCTCTTCCGCATTCACCGTCGCTTCTGCCGCCGCCGTATCTGCTGCCGCCAGTGCTCCTTTTGCGTCTAGGTTTCTCTTTGGGTATGTATTGTCTCTCTTTGCATTGATGATTGAATTGGATGTGTTTGACTTTCAGTGATTGATTAACTGGATTGTGGTGATCCCTAGCTCCTTTGCTCTATCGCTCGATTGAAAAAGAAAGGCTGTAGAATTTTGGTTTAATTCTTGCAGAACTGTCACACTAATACAAAGGCTAGATCAACTGCTAATAAAGATCATATTTTGAAATCCACTTTGAAGAATAGATTATCATCGTGAGATTATAATATCAATGGATAGTCACTAATGTATATTTTGGTGTCAGATCGTGTAGGGCTTTTTCTTGTTAAACAGGTCGTGTAGGGTTTCATGTTCTTTCTCTAATCTATATAGATATTTTGATAGATTTCATTCACGTACGTTTTTTGTAAGTAATCAGTTCCCGGCACTTAGAGAAGTTATTGGTTTCTGTCTCTCAGTCTTTCTTTTTCCTGCTTCTATTATTTGCAGAGTACGTTGCGTATGCTAATGTTTTTTTTTTCTGTTCATTGTCCTCATGCGATGATTTCTTTGCTTTTCAGTTTCAATCTATTGATGGAACATGGTATGTTGTTCATGTTACAGTTCTTTTGCGCCTCGAGTTGCATATTGTGATGCCGCAGCTGCAATACATGATGACTATCTTGCTACTATACGAAAAATGTCAGCAGATGTACCGTTTGCATACATTCCTAGTTCTAAGGAATACAATATCCAGCCAAAGCCACTTTTATCAGCCTTCGAGTTCAGAGCACTTGCAATGACTACAGTTAGGTCCCTCTTGATGTTCTATCTGCCTCTTTTGGAGCCTAAAATGGCTTCAGAGGACGATGATGATTTTTCAGTCAGTGCCTCTGCCCCAAAAGCACACCGTGCAGACTTGCTTGTTCCGCTAAAAAAATCAGCCAAACAAATTGCCCGTGAGGTTAATATTTCCAGATCTTCCTCTTGTTGTATCAAGCACCTGAAAACTTTTGGTAGAAGGTTGCTTCATGGTTTAAACTGCTGCTAACTTTGGTATTATGATCCAGACAACAGTTGTGACCACTCGTAGAATCCTTGAAAGGCTGGCTTTGAGTTATGCCTCACAGCGTATGGCATGGAAACTTCTAAAGGGTAATATTATACTCCATTACTTTGCTTCCAACCACAAACTTATCACTATAGTAATAATATACACAAAAGTTAGTGGAACAGAAGTAGCTCGATGAACTGATAGAGTGGATAAATATATATAATTGCAGATGTGCCTCAGTCTGCATTACGTAAGGCTGAGAGAGGATGGTCCACACATGTATACATCTTTAAAGTCAGCCAGACAACTCTTAGAGGTATTGTAACAAGTATCTGATTTTTATCTCTCTGTGACCTTCCCATCAAATGCTTGTTCTATGTCAGATCAGTTGTTGTTTTATTTTATCAATAACTCTCCTAAAGCTTATATATATTGTTCTGTCATTGGCTGTGTTTAATATGCAGGACACTTCCTCGCAATAGCAGCATCATGGGCAGTTCAAGTAGGCATAGAAATTTACAGATGCGTGTTCCGGTATACTAAACCCAAGGAAGAAGAAAAGGAACAAGTAGAGATATCAGAGCAAGCCAAGGATCTTGGAAACAAAGTTGTGGGTATCACAGTACGGTGTGGGGCTTCCCTAGTGTTTGCTGCCATTGGAGCCGGTATATGCTCTTGCCTCATCCGGCCCTCCACGGGCCAATGGATCGGTAAGCTCACTGGTTATTGGAATTGCACATGTAATTATATAGAATTTCTCCTTTATGGAACACATTAATGATGTGTATGGTTTCTTTTATACAGGCTGCGCGCTGGGGGATTTGGCTGGTCCGATGGTTGTTTCGGCTTGCCTGCAGAGAACTCTTTAAGCTGATATTGAAGTCCGTATGTGGAAATTGAATTCTTATACTTCTTCTGAAACTTTCTTTAAATACAGTCTTCACTGAAAGCTGATCAATGAATTCAAGTGACAGAGTGTACCCACTTTTGACAACAGCACTTTATAATTCTGAGGTAAATTGTTGATTCTGTGAGCATGTTAATCTCTTATGCAAAACAAATGCTTGGAAGAAAACATGATATTTGAAGTATGGTGGTGTCCAAATTGGTTCAGCTAAACTAAAAACCTAATTTGGATAAGAGATGGTTGTAACTTGTAAAAGGAAAACAGAGATCAGCATACCAGCCAAACCAAAAATTCTAATTGAGTTGTGGCCTTGTGGAATCTTAGGGTTCGATTCGACAAAAATATAATCCATGACCGGATTTACTTTGAATTTTCTTTTGCAGTTGTTTTGTGTTCGGGATCGGTTATGTACCATTATGTATTATGAATGATATTTTACCGTATCTGAAAATTAACCAGTTTGTTGGTATAGTAAATTGGCAATTGCCACGTGTGGAAGCATTATTGGATGCGCAGAAGAATTAGTTACAGTTTGTTAACTGAATATTACAAGCACTTGTTTGAAATAGAGGAAGGAGAGGCCCATCATCTTGTAGCCTAGTGGTTAATCCCTCATAGTGGGTGAAAGTTTAAAATTGTTGTTGTAATGTTGAAAAAAAAAAAAAAAAAGAAATAGAGGAAGGAGAGTGAGAAAGTTTAGCTTGCTTCTAGTCTTCGAATTCTCTTCTGAACTTTCTGAAATGCTTAATATCATTATTGATTTAGAGCTGTTTATATTATCAAAGATTTATACAAGATGATTAAGATTGGTGTTTGATGGACATTAATCTTTGATGAATGAAATATAGTTTGATAGTGTAATTTGTGTTGAATTGTGATATGATGCAGAGAATTCAAGCAGGTTATGAAAGTGAGAGCTACAACAGTTTGATTGATTCACCATACCCGCTCAACTTACAGAACAATTTTGATTGATTTTTTTGTCTTCTCCACCCAAATTACCACTTGTACATAATTCAATTTTTTAAAAATTGTTTCTTAAAACTTTTGGATAGTCTAATTCAATTTTGAATAATTTTAGATAAAACTAATTAAAGAAACAATCTACTGATAACTAAACACAAATTATTACCTTAAATCTAATGATATAGGCCATAGTTATGCGGATTATCATTTATATAAAAATTATATTGTATTAAATTTATAACTTTTTAATAGCATAGCGAGAAATATATTTAAGTGAAAAGTAAAACGGTAAATTTGTTATTTTGTGTGGTGAACATAACCCCGCAGCGAGAAAATTGTTTAAGAGAAAAATAAAACGGTAAATTTGTTATTTGTGTGGTTAACAAAATGTGAGTTAACAAGGAGCAAGTGAACTATTAGTTGTCACCTCTACTAACTTGTTACCAGACCAGCGATCGAATCTGGTCACTCGTAATGTGAGTGCAATTTTTTCAATTATAAGGTTTGACTTATTGGGTCGGTCCATTATAGTCCACATTAAAGTGATACGAAAAAAATGTGAGTTAAATTTAACGTTAGTGAAAAAAAACTATTCATTACTATACTAAGACTTGCGCTTCTCTTGGTGCTCACACATCAGCTTTTTCGTTAAACATGGTGTCAACACATAAGCAAAAAAATAAAAATCTGAGAACCAATTAACATAAAACATTAATTTACTTGAAACCTTTCCATTTTTTCACACTTATGATTTTGTTGTTGATTTTAATGTTGATATGCATTAAAAAAGATTATATATTAATTACCAATTAAAATATTTTATTTATACATCTCAATTAAATTATATACATTAGTTAAAGGATGTTTGGGTGCTGTTTTATTAAAAAATCCTAGTTAAACTCAAAATATAGTTTGGTTCAATTTAATTTGGTATAATTCGGTTTTGTTTGTTTTATTTCGGATTACTTATATATGGTTTTGGTCGGGTTAGTGTCAGTTCTATTTGGTTTTAACTTTTATCTACCAACCATATATAATTAATATCAAGAATTAAGAAAATTAAACTCATCAAAGGAGAAACATAAAAGATAGAATTTTTATTGGAAATAAATAAATTAAATAAATTTTATTTTATATAAAATAGCTATAGTATGAATAATATGAGTTTAAAATTATAATATCATTTGATTTAATGAATGTGAACAAATCTAAATAGCGATAAGATTTTTTAACTTAGATTTGTATGTAAAACCTGAAAACTCTACCGAAAATTAATGAAAATGGTCTAGTTCCTAAAATTCCGGTTTGATTCAGATTCAGTTTCGGTTATTACAACAAATGGAAAAATATTAAAGAAACAAAGATAAATTATTATAAATAGTAAGAAGTGTTTATGACATCTGATTATGTATTTTTCATGATTATGAAGGTTTATTATTTAAAAATATAAAACTAATTGATTAAATAATTGTGAACAAACTAAAATATATAATATTTTTAAAATGATATCAACAAAAATAAAAACCAAAATCAAATACTTATAAACATAATATAATATATCATATTTATAAAACTAAAACCAACCAAAACTAAAAACCAAAACAACACGCGGCTTACTGCAGGAACAACTTTAGTGTATGTAACAGATCGATGATGGCATTCATTGTTACATGCATTGATTTGGTTGAAAATGTCAAAAAAAAAAAAAAAAAATACAAGAATCGTTGTTGTCCACAACAACAAGCATGCAGATGCCCCAATAATTGCGTCATTACTCTTAACTAAGACGAGAAATCTTTTGTGTTCTCTTAAACATTTCTTAGTTTTTAGTTTTAGGCATATTCACTGACTTTTATACCTGCAAAATAAGTTTGTACCTAACATTAATCTTAAAATCCCATGATTAATTATTGCTAAGAAAGAGAGATATTTTCAATTGCATGGTAAAGAGTAAAGACTGTAAAGAGAGACGCATCATCACCAACACCACACAAACACGAGACTCATATGAATGGCTCCAAATAATTCGATTGTCATAATTAAAAAGGGACCTCCAATCTTTAATACAAACTTTAAATACTTCCACCTAATTCTTCCTTGTATGCACGCCAAGCCACAATTTACTCCAACTGTTTGATTGCTGACCCCACACAGAAAATTAGTGCATGAACATCCTTGTGTGCACACCAAGCCACCATTTTGTGATGCATTTTTGTTTGATGTGCATGATCATACGATCGAATAAAACTGACGAAATTCAAGTCGTTGAATCATTGTTTTTTCTTAGAATTAGTTTTGGTATATGAGTTCATCCTATCTAATGTTATGAGGGACTTTTTTTTTTGTCATGAGTTCGTTTGTAATATGTCTCTATGTTTGTAATTGCTTGTGTTAAGCATTCATTAGTTGCTAATGCAGTATGTTTGTCCAGTTGATCAAGACTAGAAACATATGGTTGTCCATGAAAAAAAAATCCATCACCGGCCACAAGACATTTAACACTTTCGTTTACAAGGTCCGCCCTGAAATTTTGGGGGCTTGAAACAAAATTTAAAAAACTTAAGACTAATATTTTATCTATTTGTTTTTGGGGCCATTGATTTTTTAAAAATAGACCTATATATAGAATTTTAAGTTTTGGAGGCCTATTAACTATAAAGGCATATTTATAAAATGTGGGGGCTATAGGCCAATGTTTCATCCGGCTTTGTCCAGAACCGGCCCTGCTCGTTTATTAGCATAAGTTTCTTAATATAATACCATTTATACGAGGAAGACCATCACAACTAGTTTTCCAACAAATTCATTATATATGATCCTATATATAAAATATTTTTATGTCACCAAATGCATGCTAAACCGATACATTTTTGTCATCACTGAATTGATAAAACGAGATACATAATAATTCACAATAATACATAATAATACCAACATTTGAAATCGATTTTTGGTGGAAAATATTATCCAAATAAACATAACCATTTAACAAATGCCATTTTTCCAACCTATATCTCTTAGAAAATTTTTTTTAAGTCCAAATGAATATTTGGTTAACGATAATACTTTCGACCATAAAGAAAAATAAACAAATAAATTGACGTCAATCGTGCGCTATAATGTCGAGAAAATTATTCACAAAAATATAAGAAAAAAAAAAAATAATTTTTCTTACCTGCCTTATATATATACCAGTCTATAGTCGCCTTTACTATAACCAGGCTCTAAGCTTACCTTTGAGTTTGAGCTTGTCTAAAGCTTCTTCTTAATATTTCATCATCTGACTCTCCTCTAAACCACTACAATGACAACGAAATGGCTATTCACATCGGTTTTCACTCAAATGTTCGGCTACTCAAACCATATGGGTCAAAGCAGCAACTGTGAAAGCACCCACACCAAATTAAAGATGATGAACAAGGAAGAATTTCCAAGTGGATTCCAAGTTCCTCTTCACTATCCTAAATACTCAAAGTCTGACTATGAAGCCATGGATGATATCAATCTTGACTTGCTTCTCAAACAATATGGATTCTCTTTTCAAGGTTCTCTTCAAGACAAGAGGGTTTTTGCAATCGAATCATTTCTCTGGCCTGATCAACTTTAGGGTTTATGTTGGTATTGAATTATCTCATTATATATATATATATATATATATATATATCAACCAGTGATATCCTATTAAAGAGCAGATAACTGAATCTTATTATGTCAAATCACCATATATATCGATCACTTTAGTAATCAAGCTTGTGTGTTACATTTATGTGTGTGTTATGGGGAAGTTTTAAAGTTTGCAATCTACACTTATGTATCCTCACGATTCACGAGTGCGTTAACAACACAGTTGATGTATTACAGTCTAAAAATGCGATCTACATATTCGTACCGATCTACTTAATTTTACAAATAGATCTATTTCTTTTTGGCAGCACAATCTCCTTTTTTTTTAAAAAAAAATATACATCACGAACCTAAGATTAATCTATAAACTTTCACATCTAAACCTTAAATCTAAAAAACTAAAGTATAGAGCCTACAAACTAAACCATAAACCAAATACAAAATTTCAACTATCAACTCTTAAATTTACTTGGAGTGTTTTAAAAAAATGTTTTGATGTTATTTTTGGGAGAAGACCTTAATGATGGTATTTTTGATCAAAAGCTTATTTTATTAATCTTTTTTGGAATTTTCTTTTAATAATAAAAGAAAAATACTGTATATAAAAAATTATAATTGCTAAAATATATTTTCAGAGTACACGAAAAACATTTTTTAGATAATGTCATTAACCAAAGAAAAATGATAATACAAAGCTTAGAAAGCTAAAGTTTCCAAAGACTCAAACAAAGATAAAAAAGCCTAAAGGAAATAAAAGTTACAAATTTGAGAACTAACCTAGTTTCTCTAAAACCCTGTAACATGGAAGATATTTGTAGGGAAAATGGCCAATTAGTGCCTGTACATCTCCGATGGTTACTTTTTCAGACATTCACTTTTTGAGCTTACTAAACAATGTATGAACTTTTTAATATTTCAAACTTTGTTTTTCTACTCTCTAAAATTAACTTTTAAGTTCCTCATACTGACACGCTGTCAGTCAAACCGGTAAAATTTTTTTTATGCTAATGTGTACAAATATAAAATTGATTCAGATAAGTTGACTTCATTCTAATGGTAAAGTGGCGTCGTTTTGAGTAAAAAAAAAATTGAAAACCCTAATTTTTCAGTTCTTCGCTTCCTTCCTTCTCTGCCGTTCAACTAAGAAAAAGAGAGACAAAAAATCAGTGGATACAAATGGTTGATACATTAGTGGAATAAAATTCAGTGTAACAAGTCATTATGCTACATTATACTAAAAATTTACCATTTGTCAAATTTTACTTTTTAGCTGAAAATAAATGGGTCCACTTTTGTGGTAGAATAATGAATGATTCTGCTGGAATTCATTCCTCTTGAAAAATGAAGAGGAAACGAGTTCTACCACTTTTTTTACAATTTTTTATAATTTTATATCAAAATAATGATTAAAATTTTAAATAGATTCTTACATATATCTTTAATGATATTTTATATTTAATACCAAAAATCATTTTATTTTGTTGAATGTGTCAAATATTTAATTATTGTTCAAATATATTATATTTTAATAAATTCGAAAATAATTTAAATAAAATTATGATAAAATAAATACTGTTATGTATATGTAAATTTCATCAAGTTAATTTTTTATATAAAAATAGCAAGAAATGTTTAACAACTAGGATTGAACCCGTGCAATGCGCGGAGTTAGATTTTTACAAAGTTATAAAATTTTAATATAACGTAAATTTTTTGTATACATTTTTTTTGCATTATTTTATAAAGAATTTCTTTTACAATGAAAAATATCATAATAATTATGTATGTATATATTGTTTATTATGTGAATTTTGGTTATTAAAATAATTAGATGTAAAACTAACATATTAATATATTTATCACTACATATATTATTGCCGATTATGTTTAGGAAAATATCCAAATATCATTAATTCAATGTATATATATGTTATAAAATGAAATGTAACTATCATAGTTGATTTTGTACATCATGTACTATTTCGTTAAACCAAACAATTTTTATGGTTATATCTAGGGGTGGGAAAAATAACCGATACCAAAAGAATCGAACCAAATTATGAAATTATCCGAATGGAGATCAAAACATATTATCCAAATATCCAGAACCGAACCAAAACGAAATTTTAGGAACTAAAGCAAACTACCTGAATTAACTAAACTTCACCAAAATAAATAATATATTTATTAGTTAACCAAAAAAATAATAATATATTTATTATATATACCAGTAATAAAATTACATATATTTAAATTACACAATATTAATTAAAAATAAATTTTATTTTTATTTATATTAAGGATTTTTTGTCAAAAATAAAATAAGAATCGAGGTACCCGAATGGATACCCGAACAAAATGAAATAATTATCTTAATGGATATCAAAAACTATTACTCAAATAACTGGAACTAGAACCGAACCGAACCAAAAATTTCAAAACCGAACTCGAACCAAACTTTAATAATACCCGCATGGATCTTAATTTCTATATCGGAACTACCCAAAACCCGAAAGAACTAAACCAAACTGAATCGAATACCCGAACACCTAACCCTAGTTATATATTAGGTTTAAAGCAAACTTAACATTTACTATGCAATTAAACTTAATCAAAATATATATTCACTACACCAACCTATTTTTATAAGTTTAGTTAACAACAAATTAATTTAGTTCCCGATATATGAAAAACCATGATCCTATATATAGGAATCCTAACCAGC
>OVAV01000130.1:207-15306 GCA_900406375.1 Iberis amara | reverse complement strand
ACAAATCTCTCTTTAATTATACCATGTTTATCGACAAAACGAAGAACAATAACCATATGTGCTTTTTTAGAAACATCTGCAGATTCATCCACCAACAAAGCAAATACATCATGGTCAATCTCTTAAATGATAGAGTTTACCACTTCTAAAGGTATTTAACAATATCTTTTTGAATGGGAGGAGATACCAGTTGGTTATTTCCATGAGAATTCTTCAACACAACCTTATTCACGGCTTCATTTTTTTAGTGGTGTATTTCACTAACCCCAAAAAATTTCCTTTGTTACAAGAACCATCTTCCTCATCATGACCCAAGAAGGCAATCCTTGCCTCAATAAGTATCTAGAAGCATTGAATGAAGTATTTAATCGATATTGTTAAAGCTTGTTATTAATGAAAAATTATATGCCCATTTATTTTGTGCAAGGCATGGGTCTTAACACTAGTTTTCTAAAACAAAACACATAAATCTAGACATTTAGAGGAAAAAACAAGAGTAACTCCACAAAATACCACAAAAATAAGTTTATGTTTCATAAATAAGTTAATATTTCAAAAATACTACACACTCTTAATTATTCCAAAAATATCATGAAAATTTTTTTCTTCCAAAAATACCACAAACATAAAGAGTGAATTTTAAGGGTTTACATTTGAATTTTTAAATTTGAGGTCATTAGTTAGAATTTAATGTTTAGTTTTTGAAGGATTAAAGTTTAGTTTTGGGGGTTAGTATTTGAATTTGACATTTTAAACATATTTTGAACTTGAAGCTTTTTTTAAATAAAATTTTTTTTATGGTACTTCTGAAACAATTTTGAAATGTGTGATATTTTTGAAACACAACTTAAAAAAACAATCAAACTAGAACCATTATCTTAGTATTTTATATAGAAAATGAGTATAGATATATATCATTTTGCTCCTAAGTGAATCAATAATGACATGAGTTTGGACAATTTCTTTCTCGGTCTTAATAAACGGAAGTCCATACCAACACCTCAATTCACATCGAGGTCTAAGATAGAGAGCTCTTCGATCCCCATATTTATTCACATTATGTATTTATTCATTAAACTCCTTATTGGACCAAGTCGTACGAGAAGGAAAACTTCAACCAATACGAGTAAGTATTGGTGGACCACCTATTTCACATATCTTATTTGCTAATGATTCACTATATTTTCTCAAAGCCAATATCCAAAACAATTATCAACTCGCCAAAATTTTCTAACTATATGAAATTATATATGACCATATGATAAACTTTGATAAGTCCAATATTACATTTCGTGACCGGGTATTTGAACATACACGAGTTTGTGTGAAGACTATATTATGGATCCCAAATATTGGTGTTGGTGTGAAGTATCTTGGATTATCATAGCAGTTTGGATGCTAAAAGAAACAAATGTTCCAATATATCAAAGATCGTCTCACACAGAAACTTACGGGTTTGTTCATCCCCATATATTCAATGATTTTTGAACTCTATTCCAAGATCATTGTGCTCGGTTCTGGTGGGAGACTACAAATAATATCCACAAAATGCATTGATTTTCATTAAAAAAATCTATCAAATCAAAAACCATATGAGAGCTTGGTTTTGTGACCTGCATAGATTTAATAAAATTCTCTTAGCGAATAAATTTTGGTAAATTATGCATCAACCTCAAATCCTTGTCTATCGACTGCTACAAAGTCGATATTTTAGAGGAGGCACCATCTTGTCTGCTAATCCAGGTTCTACATTGTCTTCTGGTTGGGATTTTATCTGGTTGGCAAATATTACTCTAAGGAATCCAAGATTGAGTGGGCGATGGATGTTCCATTTACATTGGTATTGGCGTGTGGCTTTATACATCACCCATGCAGCCACCTATCATAACTTCGGGTACCTTACCGAATCTACTAGTTTGTTTGTTTGATCAACTCGGTCTCAAAAAATGGGAGACACATGCATTAAATTCTTACGTTAGTCATGTCGATTATCATATTATACAGAAAATTTTCTACCATATACGGATTATAAAGATTTAGTTTCAAGGAGCTATTACGAAGATGGTCGTTATACCGTTAAATCAAGTTATTGATGAGCAACTACATTATGACGAGAAGAAATAAGTTACATCAGGTTATGTCATATTCTACAGTACTTGTGGACCTTTGACTTAGTCCCTAAATTTTGACATTTTGTGGCTTTTAGTCTCACCTATATTGCGATTGCGACAAATCTCAATTACTGTTATATCCTTGTAGATTCATTATGCGTATGATGTTGTACCTATCTTGAATATTTCAATCATCTCTTTTCACATGTCCATATGCAATGGTGACATGAATGTTTGTTGGAAGCATATTGATACGTTACGATACGTGTTATGATTGTCTAAGAGTAAATATTACGAAGGCATATTAAGACTCCATCCTATATGGATTTTGTGGCACTTATGGAAGACTCGTAATGAACTCATATTTCATAAACGATAAGTTGACCCATACAATACCTTAACTCGAGCACATACTGATGTCCATGAATAGTAGATTCTTGTCAACATGAAGTACGATCGAGGCCTCCTACAAATTCACTAACATATAATGAACAATTATGGCGGTCTCCACCTCATGCATGGGTTAAGTGTAACTATGATGTGTCAAATCATGAAGGGAGTCGAGATTCAAGTCTAGAATGGATAATCCAAAATTTGTTTGGTCAAATGCTACACTGTGGAATGAGTAGATTTCATGATAGAATATTGGCTCTTAAAGCATAATTAAATAGTCTCTTTTTGAACAATGCAATCAGTTTGGACTTTTGGCTACACTCATATCATCTTTGAAAGAGAAAATATCATTGTCCCTTATATTTTACAATTGCCAACAAATAATTTCAAACTGCATCACATCCTACCTACAATCGATGCTTGAAAACGTTTATTTACATCTTAATATTTTCGACACAATTACGTATCACAAAATATATGAGCTGACTTCTTAGCTAAAATGATCTTTAGATGTGTTTATGGCACCATTATACATTGTTATCCAAGATTTTTACAATATTATGTAATAAATAACTCATGATTTTAGTAAATAAAGTAATTCGCCGCAAAAAAAATAAATAATAGTTTGTGTCATTTTATTTGTTTAGTGAGATAAATAACTATATTTTCTAATAAGGGAGTTTTTCATTGGAAAGCTAGTAGAAATATTTGTCATATTATAAATTGTTTTATATTTCTTAAAACATATATAAAACTTAAATAAGACAAATTAAAGAAAGAAAAAACATAAATTTTATGTTTTTATATAATATTGTTTAATTTTTTCACACATATTAAAAATTATTATAATCTTATAAAGTAAAAGGACTATTGATATTATTTGTTAGAATTGATGTTATATTTATAATTTAATAGCCACATTTACATTGAAAAATGATAATCATTTAACTTGATATACATTTAATTCTTATAAGATATTTAATTTGAAATGAAAGGAATAAAGTAAAGTATAATAATCAAAATCAGTTATATTGATCTATAATTTTATATCTTAATATTTTGTTGATTAACAAATTTAATCTTTTAACGTAAAATTATACATTATATTACCTTTATGCAACATATAAAATAAAATAATTTGTTTCTAATAAAAGCAATATCAAATGAGACTAGTATCAGTCTTCTACTCATTCACAAATTAAGAACCCCATTAAGTAGGAAAAATGCAAAAAAAAACCCTGGACTTTTTGATTTAGGCCATAAAGAGTTCCAATTTTTTAGTAGGCTATTTTAATCTTGAACTTTTTAAGATATACTATTTTAATTCTAAATTATGATTGACTAAACCGAATTAGACTCCAAATTAGTCAACTATTAAATTTATTTAACACCGTTAATCTTTAGTTTTCTTTTCTATCATTGGTCGGAGACCATTCTGTTTTACTTGATCTTGATCTCGATCTCACTGACAACAGATCAAAATCTCTTAATTGGATCACTAGAATTAAAAAGGCATTGGGAGCGGCAGAGTGATTTTATTATCTCCATCATGACTGTTTTCCATCTATTGTCCACATGTATACACCATTTGTCAGGGCCGGCTCAAGTAGGGGGGCGGAGAGTGCGATCGTCTCGGGGTCCCGATCGGTGTTTTATTGATTTAGGGGTCTATTTTTAAATATTTTTTGAAAAATTAGATATATGATTTTTATATAGTAATTAAAAAATTCATAAATATATATTTTAAGGTTTTTGAATAAATTTTACAGTTTAAATTTAACACATAAATTTTTAGTAGTGTTACGTAACTTTTTTTTTTAAATAAAAAAAATAAAAGACCCAAAAATTATATTTTACCCAAGGGCCAAAAATATGTTTGAGCCGGTCCTGCCATTTGTTCATCATTGTGTTGAGATTTTCCATTGAAAATGTCATTTAAAGAGAAATGTTCAAGCGAGAAGCATTCTCCTAGATAATAAGTTTGAAGTAAGACTTGGAAGCTTTAGCAAAGCTTGTCATCAAGAAAACAATGTCCGTCTAAGGAAAATCGCTATATTGCTCATATTATCTCAGTACGTATATCTCCAATTTCAAACACAAAGTTCAATAATCTTCCTGGTGCGTATAAAGTCATCTCAAGAAAGTGTTCCTGGTGCGTATAATCTTCTTATAGATTCATAACAAAACACTAAAATTCTATTATGTTCTAACAAATCAAAATTTCTTAGGCTCTCCAGCTACAACAACATGTGCATACGATGTATACTATTTCGGCAAAATACTATTGGAAAATACTCACAAAGATTTTACCTCACATTCCATCACAAGAGAAAGAAACACTAACGAATATTCTAGATCAATCTCTTTTTGTTGATGAAGAGCATTTTCCGTAGACTTATTTAATGATTAAAAAATTAAAGTTTAACGGTATTAAATAAATTTAACGGTTGACTAATTTGGAGTCTAATTTGGTTTGGTCAATCATAATTTATGATTAAAATAACTAAAAAGTTTGAGATTAAAATGATTTACTAAAAAATTGAAATTTTTTATGGCTTAAATCTAAATGTTCAGCTTTTTTTTGGCATTTTCCTCGGTTAAGTAGCCAATGTGATCGTAATTTCACATATTGTTCATTTACTGCATTGAAAGATGGTTAATTGCTAACAACAATATTTGTCCTTAACGCATCATTCATTAAAAATTAAAAAATAAATTGACTCCAATTTTAATTTGTTTTTTACCTCGAGTTTTGCAGAAAATAAAGTTGCTTTTTCTTCCTCTCTCTCTGTGTCTCTGTATGTGTGGCTTTACCTTTTGCACCTAAACCTCACACACTCTCTCTCTACCTCTCGCTCGCTGTGACTCGTTTCCTCTGCTTTTGATTCGTCGTCCTTCTCTTTCGCAGAAGCTGCCATTGATGTGAGTTAACACCACTACTCTTTTTTTTTCGATTTGTCAGGTTTTTCACTGATTTGTGCTTCGCTTACACATTGCAGCTCTTTTTTCTTTCTAGTAGATTCCCCGATCTGGGGGATTTTCTTTCCTTCCTTGTTCATACTGTGTTGATGAAATCTATTTGCAGAGAGAGATAAGAAAACCATGGCGGGTGGTGGAGCTCCAGCACCCAAAGCAGACGAACCTCAACCACATCCTCCTAAAGATCAACTACCTAACATTTCTTTTTGCATCACCAGTCCTCCTCCTTGGCGTGAGATTTCTTCCTCTTCTTCTTTCTTACTATCTCGTCTAGATTCGAAGTTGAAAGCTCTAGATTGTTATCTGTCGGTGTGTGTAAATATTAGGTTTCCGTTTTTTTTTTTCCACTTTGTTCGGCTAATCAAATGTGTTGATGACCTTAAGACTCACTTGAGTTTGTTTTAAGCGGGAGATTTTCTTTGTCTGTTCTTGCCTAATTTGTAGCAAATTTGTGGTTTCTCCTGTTACTATCACTGGGATGGATTCTTCCTAAAAATTAATTATTAGCTTTGTTTGATGTTACTATACTTATCTCCACTTTCCACTATCTTTTCTATTTGTTCAGTCACATGTCTCAGACTCTCATTCTATAGGTTCTTTGCGGGATTAAACTGTTTTCACAAGAAAATGTTCTCCACGAACATCTTGTGTTCTAGTTTCCGATGTTCTTACTTCCTTTTGGAATCTATAGTTTCGGTATTTACTTTTTCTTCAGTGAGTTGATTTGGCAATTTCCATAAAGACTTCACATGTCTTCATGCTTGTGTTTCAGCTGAAGCTATTCTTCTTGGATTTCAACATTACCTTGTGATGCTTGGCACAACTGTCCTCATACCTACTGCTCTTGTTCCCCAAATGGGAGGTGGATATGTAAGACCCCACAGAGTTAGCTTATAGCAAAGAGAACGACAGATGAAACTGTGGCAATGACTTAAATGATTTCAAATTCTGCATTATAATTTCAGGAAGAGAAGGCAAAGGTGATCCAAACTATTCTCTTTGTCGCCGGAATCAACACATTGCTGCAAACACTTTTTGGGACTAGGTTGCCTGCTGTAATTGGAGCTTCCTACACATTTGTACCAACAACAATATCCATACTCCTCTCAGGCAGATTCAGTGATACCTCAAACCCCATAGATGTATAATGACTTCCTGGTTTATCATTGTGAAATGTGGTTTTTTGCTTTTTCGAAGTTTTTATCATGTTCTTTTTCTTCGGTGCTATTATGACAACAAAGAGTAATGTTTAAATTACTTTATTTAGCGCTTTGAAAGGATAATGCGGGCAACCCAAGGCGCTTTGATTGTTGCTTCAACCCTGCAGATCATTCTTGGTTTCAGTGGCCTCTGGCGTAACCTTGTTAGGTTAGTCTGTGGGAGAAAATAGTCTCTTTCATTCCTTTTCGCTACACAACTTTAGATTTCTTGAATATATATTCAGCATTACATTAAGTCATTAACCATGATGCTGTATAAATTTCTTTTGTATTTTTTAGGTTCTTAAGTCCTATTTCAGCTGTTCCACTGGTGGGTCTCGTTGGATTTGGGTTATATGAGTTTGGTTTCCCTGGGGTAAGCTTACTCTAGATTGAACATCAAATACTGTATTGGAGCATTTACAAGCAGACCAAAAGCTCTTCTTTCTTTCAGCTAATGACTGACTTTTACATTTCAGGTTGCTAAATGCATAGAGATTGGGCTGCCTGAGCTTCTTATTCTAGTATTCGTTTCACAGGTAGTCTCTTAACGTACCAACACCTTAACCTTTCTAACTCGCACAGTCATTTTTACAATTTCATATGGTTACTAGATTTTTCTTTCTGGTGTTTCCTATTGCAGTACCTGCCGCATGTCATCAAATCAGGAAAAAATGTGTTTGACCGGTTTGCTGTAATATTTGCGGTGGTGATTGTATGGATCTATGCTCACCTTCTTACAGTTGGTGGGGCCTATAATGGTGCTGCGCCAACTACACAAACAAGTTGCCGGACTGATCGTGCTGGCATAATAGGTGCTGCCCCATGGTAAGTTGTTACAACTTAGCTCTGATCATTTGGCTGCAGCTCCACAGCTAACATTTCTACTAAACAGCAGTACAAAATAACATTGAAACATAGTAAAAGATTAGTGTGATTAAAACTGTTTTTTTTTTTTTTCCTTTCCTTCTTTTAGGATAAGAGTTCCATGGCCTTTCCAATGGGGTGCTCCTTCGTTTGATGCTGGAGAAGCTTTTGCAATGATGATGGCTTCTTTTGTTGCTCTAGTTGAGGTATGAGTTTATCTTCTTCACATTTTAATCTTTCAAACTGATTATGCTCTGTTTATTCATATTTTGTTACTTGGTTCTTTCATGGCTGATCTTTAAAGTCAACCGGAGCTTTTATAGCTGTCTCAAGATACGCAAGTGCAACAATGCTCCCACCTTCGATTCTCAGTCGTGGGATTGGTTGGCAGGTAACTCAGCTACACTTGAAAAATGTTACTCAATATTGACTGACTTTTTTAGCTAATTATGAATTGTTATGTGGATCAGGGAGTTGCGATTCTGATATCGGGGTTGTTTGGTACTGGTGCTGGGTCCTCTGTCTCTGTGTAAGCATCTCTGATACGATACATATTCTTTATTTGATTATATTCTTTGGATATTTCGGAAATCGTAATAGCTTTCATATCTCTTTCTTGCAGAGAAAATGCTGGATTATTGGCCTTGACACGAGTTGGTAGTCGAAGGGTTGTCCAGATAGCTGCAGGGTTCATGATATTCTTCTCTATTCTTGGTATGTTAAGTTGAAATCTATTTCACTCTACAAAAGGAATTTGTGTGAAATTTTTATTTGAACTGACATCCACCATGTTGATGCAGGAAAATTTGGAGCTGTGTTTGCTTCAATTCCAGCACCCATCATTGCTGCTCTATACTGTCTCTTCTTCGCCTATGTAGGAGCTGGAGGTTTGAGTTTTCTTCAGTTCTGCAACTTAAACAGCTTTAGGACTAAGTTCATCTTAGGCTTCTCTGTGTTTCTTGGCTTGTCCATTCCTCAATACTTCAATGAGTATACTGCAATCAAAGGATATGGCCCGGTCCACACAGGCGCTCGTTGGGTATGTAGTAACCAACTCATTGTTATATTTTATCACAATCTTTGGACTCAACAGCAAAAGTTTAAGATTAGGAGAATGGCGTGAGCTAATGAAACTCTTATGGCTCTGACAGTTCAACGATATGGTGAATGTACCATTCTCTTCAGAGCCTTTTGTTGCTGGCTGTGTGGCATTCTTCTTAGACAACACATTGCACAAGAAGGATTCTTCAATAAGGAAAGACCGAGGAAAGCATTGGTGGGACAAGTTTAGATCGTTCAAAGGTGACACTAGAAGTGAAGAATTCTACTCTCTTCCTTTCAATCTCAACAAGTATTTCCCTTCTGTCTAATTTGGGAAGAGAAGAAGATCCAAGAGTTTACCAGAAACAAAAAAAAAATGGTGAAAAACTTGTTTAAACCTCTATGTCTTGGTTCTTTTCACAAGTTTAGAAACTTAAATATCTCTCACGGTCTATAGACTTCATTTACAAGAATTATGATCTTAAGAGCATTGTTGTTTACTATCTCTAATGCTTGTCTTTGTAAATCCAAGGGAACACTACTTTGTGCTTTCGAAGTAGATGATTGATTAATTATGTCGGAAATATTGATGAATATTTAGTGAACATAAGGATTCGCAAAGAGAGATTGAACTAGCGTATAAATTCTCCATTGAAATATATGTGTATACATCTTATTGCTTATTACTTCTTCCTCCGTTTGAGTATATACAATATTTTAAAATTCTATTTGTGTCTTAAAATATAAGATGTTTACTCTACATGTAGATTTTAAGACTATAAAATACGTCGTAACTAATAATAAAAATGTTAGATTAAATAGTTGAATGATTTTTTAATATATAATAAAATTAAACTAAAACAAAATTAAAAATGGGTAGTTGCAATGAATAATATTCATACCATCTATAATTAAGAATCTAACATCTATGTGTAGGCAATCCTTCTCTCTCCTCCCACAATATACGATATATTTGTATTTACCCATGCAACAATGAACGGTCCACCTAAGTTACCATAGATTCATTTTACAAATTTTTCCACGTACGTTATTAGTAGTCTCACTATTATTTCTGGTAGTCAAACTATTATTTTTTTGGTATTCTTATTTTTTTTGTTCTAGGTCATTGGTTTAGNGGGGGGGGGGGGGTTAGGGTTTATATTTTGGGTTTAGAGTTTATATCTTGCGGTTTATGATTTATATTTGGGGTTTTGTGTTTGTATTTTGGAATTAGGATTTATATTTGGGGGTTAATGGATTACATTTAGGGGTTTAGGATTTATATTTGGGGTTTTAGGGTTTATTTAGAGTTTAGGGTTTATGTTTGGGGGTTTAGAGTTTGTATTTTGGGTTTAGAGTTTATATTTGAGGTTTAGGGTTTATATTTTATTAATTATTCTTATATTTTAAAATTTTTAATCAAGTTAAATGTAGAAAAATATGTGTTTTTGTAGATAGCATTTGTGATTTTATGTTTTGAATTTATATGATTTAATTTGCAAATAAAATTAAGGGGGTGAAATTATCTAATTTAAAAAAAGAGAGAAAGAGAAAAGCGTGTGATAGAATGAGAGTAGAGAAGAGATATAAGTTGTATATTATTTTTGGAAAATTAATATTATTTCCAATTGGCTAGTTATTAAATTATCAACCTACTTTTGAATACAAATTCACCCATTAAAAATCTACACATTTTTATCCAAAACATTTTATATAATTTACATTAGTTGGTAGAGAGAGTGGCCTTTCACTGTTGCGTGAGGTTTTTGTTCTCTATTCCATAAACAGACTTTTGTTTGTTATCTTAATTAGTGGAGAAGCAAAAGTTAAGATCACATTATTTTGCAAGGCTGATCGATTCATTACGTAATTAATTAACTAATTTCAATAATTAATTGTTAATGCGACACAGGCTTTCAGGAGATCGAGATAAAGTGTACAGAGTAAGCATGTGAATAGAGTTGATTGCACGAGGGCATATTATTACTTCATTTCTGGTTGTCATTTTCCCTATTTTATCTTCACAAGCTTATCATTGATTTAATAAGATAAAATTTATAAAGTTTTCATTAAGGTGTGACGAGATTTTTATTATGCAAATATACTACAATTAAAATTATATATCTTAAATATATTAAAAGAGAAAATTTTGAAACTTATATGGCATCATCACATTTTAATTTATTTTGGAGTCCGACGTGGTAGTTCCACAATATTTTGAACTTTTTAATTTATTTTGTAAGTTTTGAATTTTGATGTATTTATTGTAGTTTTTTTTCATTTTTTAATTGATAGATTTAATAATAGTTATCTTGAGTAAGATAAGTTAAATCTCCACTTAAAATATATTTATTTTTATATTTTTTCTCTACTTTTATTATTTCTTATTTTATTTTATGGTAAAAAAATAAATAAAAACTATATAATATAAAATGAACAATATTTTATTTTTCTATCTATGTTATGATTTAAAATTTTAAAGTTATACATATATTACTCCATTTAGTTAAAAAATATAATTATGTAAAAAAAACCAAGCGTAATAACTTAAATAATATTATTCATAATTAAATACATTATAATAATGCTAAATTATAATAGTCAAAATTATGGTTAATAGACATCTTTGGTTTAAATCAACTTTTTAGTTAAATTGAATAATTAAAATAAACATAAGAAACAACTAAAATATTTTAAGGTAAAATTTAAATATAATAAATACTTCATACAAATTTAAAATATCGTAAATATTCTAATTTGATTTTTTCCAACTATGTTAAATTTATTGAATACTTAAAATAATTTTATTAGCGAAGTTGTTGAATTTAAATTGAAAATTTTAAACACGATAAAAATAATCTAATTAAATTTTTAATGTTTAAAAGTTTTTTTAGTTTATTATCTTATTATAATAATTAAATTTAAATTATATCATTGGTCAAAATTTTAATTATAAGCAAATATTCTTATAATAATACAAATTTTATAAAAAAATTGTTATTAAATTGATCCCGTGTATAACACAGGGTATCATCTAGTATATATATAATTAGAAAATAATCTCTCCATCTAAAGTGTCCACATCACCAAAAATTGTATTAATAATGAATTAACGAGATATTTAAACACCTTTTCATTTATTATTTTTCAATAAAAAACTCATAAATACTGAAAACTATAAATCATAAATAGATTTCAAATAAAAAATAATATAGTTATAAAAAAAATTAAAAATTATTGAAAAAATTCAAGACAACAACTACACAAAATATACATGAAAATCTTCAACAACATGATTTATTATATAAAAACTAAAATTTTTAAATACAGATATATTTATAAATATATTGTTGTAATGTTCACATCATTAAAAATATACATTAAAACAAATATATAGTATCTTAATTAACTCATTTTCCTTGACATTTATACACAACAAAATCTAAAATTAATAAAGAAAATTTTGAAATATACATATATTTGTCCACATCATCAAAAAAGTTTACAATGAAACAAAAATATAATAAACCTAATTTACTCATTGTCATTAACAATTATACACGATAAGATCTAAATTTAATATAAAAATAACAAAATATAATAAATAAATATAGTGGAGAGTTACGAATAACAATAACAATATTGAAATATATAAAAAAATATAGGATATTTGTTACGGAGAAAATGCATTCAACTAGAACGGAATTATTATCTAGATTCGGTATGATCTTTTATGAAAATTTGAATATACGAGAATAAAAAATTGGATTTGGATTTAGAAACACCACAAAATATGAAATACAATTATATATATATATATATATATATATATATGTGATACGTATTTTAAAACTTTATTTGGGAAGCATGCATAATTATGATATCTATCTTATTACTATACTATATTTTTAATATCACAAATTATGATTTAGTACTTTGATTTTTTAAAGATACATGAACACTTGATATCCAAATTTTAGATATCCAAAAAACCTTAATCAAAATACAAATAACATTTTCACATATCTAGCGATTCAAACCATCAAATCTACACTGGATTAAAGTCTATTTAGATTTTTTATTTAAATTATTCTTACATATAATTATTATTATAAATTTAAATTAATACAAATTTAAGTTAAATGAATATATATATATTATATATGAAATCCGCGTAACACGCAGCTAAAATTCTAGTTAATTAAGCTTTTTTGTTATTCTTTTTAATAAAATGAACCATTACCGAACTTAACCATTTTTGAGTTAATAATTTGGTAAAAAATAATATTTAATATAATATTTTTATGATTTATCAATATATAATTATTTCATCAAGTATATAAAATCTACTTGTCATATAGTTCCTCATATAATACATAAACAATCCTAAAAGTAAAAATGTATTCTTAGTGCTGATTAGTTTTATAATGTTGATTATGTGCAAACTTATAATAGTTTATAAATTTAAAAATAATCTTTAATATTGTATTATTGTAACTTTTAGTAAAAATAGTGTTGGAAATTCAAATTGCATAAACAGAAACATCATTTTTGTTATATAATAAACATATAAATTATATTATATAGCAAAGGTTATATTTATTATAAAGCAAATAGAAAGATTATAGCAAACAGACAAAAAAGAGTAGTTTTTTTTTTAAGAAAAAAGAGTAGTTTAGCAAAATTTAATAATAAAACAATGTAGTTTGGTCTTCGATACATAGTTAAAAAAATAATATCAAATCATGAAACTTTGTTTATTTTTTTCTTTACGTTCAGTGTATTCCTAAAATAGATACAGATACTGATTTATATGGATAGTTGTAGTTCTGAATTGATACATTTTTAAAAAATTTCACACATACTATAAAATAATTATTTTTAACTTTGGATACACTTATTCTAATCAGGTTTTCATAACTGTAAACCAATAATAATTCAAAATTTTATTACTTTAACTCAAAATTTCTATAATTTTACAATTTCTTAGCATTAGTTTTGTAAAATTGCATAAGAACCTAAAACATGTATCAATTTGAAATAAGAAAACAAAAAATCCAAAACAGAAGGAGTAGAAATTTATTTTGTAATGAGTTTAACTCAAGCTAAATGATCGTGTGTACAAGGATAAAAATGGTTTATAGGTTCGTAGAATCTACTTTAAGTTCAAAAAAATTCCAGCCAAGCAACCACTTGGAACTGTACGGACAGTCCAAAACATATTAATCATTTGAGCAATTGCTATGATTATTCCATTTTTTTTTCCTTTTAACTATATTACTTCACTATTTTTTATATTCAATTGTATAGTACTTTAGCCCTATTAATCAGCTCTTCTGTCCACTATTTATAATTTTGTTTGTTTAATGTCAAAAATACTTATTGAGCATTGGAGATGCATAAACACCACATCACATTCTTTTTTCTTTATGTTTTAATTTGTAAAATCACATTTATGAAAAAGGTAATATTCTTCTTTATTCTTTAAGTTTTTAACCATTTAAAAGTAATTAGTTTCTTTTTAGTTTTTACATTTCTCATCAAAAAGGGACCAACCAACTTTTTTTTCTCTCCAAAATCGACTAGGAACAAAAATGTTCTTCTTAGTTATTCAGATATTTTATTTTCCTTTGCTATTGTTCATTTTATTTTTGTTCATTTTAGTAATCACCAATCGAAGCCTTACAATAAAAAGATATAATATGCTTCTCCCGTCTTCTTCTTTCTTTTTTTCTTAAATTCTTCTTATTTTTCATTTTTTGACTCTAAATTCCCGTAAATTCATTTTATAAGACACTAAAAATTCAAAAATATATAGTATTGATAAAGTTGTAGGATGAAGATTTGTATGCTCCAAGCCACCAATTCTTTATAAACAAAATGGATAAATATATTCTTTATTTGTAGATTTTCTTCTCGAAAGTATTCATTTTTTCGGTTGCTATTATAATTAATTATGTTAAAATTAATTATGTTGTTGATATGTTTTTATTGTTGTATTTTCTGTTGTTGATGTATAAATTTTGTATTTGATGTTGAATTAATATATAGATTAAATGTTGATATATATATATATATATATATATATATATTTGGCAATGAATAAATATATATCACATACTTCACTATTAATCTTTGACCACTAAACGATTCCCATATCAATGAATATTGGATAATTTTGCTAAACTACACTTCATTGTGAATGTAATTTGAAATCTACACCATATTTTTCTCAAATTTGAAAACTACACTATATTTTCTGCAATTTGAAAACTACCTTCTTTATTGTCTAAATAATGGTTTTTCCCTTTGTTTTTTTTGGTTATTTAAAATTATTTTATTTGATTATTTTATATTTATAAATCATATACAAAATTTAATATGATCAACATGAAAAATATAAATCGACGAACATTGATATCAAGTCGATAGCAAATACATATCGACTTTGGAAAAAAACCAAACAAAAACATATAAATTGAGTGTACAAATATATCAACTTCAACAAA
>OVAV01000129.1:270-24166 GCA_900406375.1 Iberis amara | reverse complement strand
ACATCTTTTACTCTCTTTGCTTTTACTCTGTTTTTACATTTGAGTCTTCTATGCTTCTTTCTAGTTTTATGCATTTTAGTTTCCAGCATGTTCATTTCGCTTAGGACCTGTTAGTAAACAACTAGCCCCCGTTATATTTAGCTTGACTTAGAAGCATTCACTACATCTAGTCTGCATAGCACATTTCCCATTATGGATTGATACCTTACATACTACAATGACAACGAAAGTGGTGTAAGGGATTCGATATTGTAGATGCAATGACTAGACAAAAACTACAAAGAACTATAAACTCTCCACCGTTATTGGTGTAGAGTGTTTTAATTTTGGTTTCAAGTTGGTTTCTACTAAATATTTAAATTTTGGAATGACATTTAAAGCATGTGTTTTGTGCTCTAAAGGATAGAACCATTTTAAATTGAGTAAATGAATGATGATTAACAAAAATAACATAATATCTAAAATATCAAATAAATAATAGGCAAAATACAAACATTAGAGAAAATAACAACAGATGAACGTGTGCCTACAAAGTTAAAGAAAACTATTATGCAAGCCCGAGGAGAGAAGAAGCTAGCTCAGTCGCAACTCGCACAAGTACTTTCTCTTTTCTATGTATCTTTATCTCTTGTTACTTGTCGTGTGGAATATTATATGATGATTTGGTTGTGTAACTGGTCAATGAGAAGCCACAAGTGATTCAAGAGTATGAGTCTGGGAAAGCAATTCCAAATCAACAAATTCTTTCTAAGTTGGAAAGGGCACTTGGTGCTAAACTACGTGGAAAGAAGTAATAACAAAGTTCTTAAGGTAGCTGTATCTGAGAAGCTCCCAGACACGCACCCCAAAAGCACACCGGAGATGGTTCTTCTGGACGTCGGCGGCGGTGAATCTCACCGGCGTCGCCTTCTCTCTTCACTTTTTTCTCTTCTGTCGCATTTACTGGTTTCTCATATCTTTTATGCGCTTTTACTTTTTTCTTTTGTCGTCGGAGATCTTTTCTTTTCCCCGGTGCACTGCGCTCTTAGACCGTCGTCGCCAGTGCTCTGTGGCTGGTCTCTTCCTGCTCTGTCTCTGCTTTGCTGGAATTACTGCTCCTGTCAAAGCCCCATTTATGTTCCCTTTCCCATCATCGATTTTACCTCCTCTGCCAAAACTGCCTCTTCTCCTTAGCTCTGCCGAAGCCACTACGAATTCCGGTGGTGTGAACTTCGGCCGCAGTTGTTTTCGGAGCCTCCGCTTCCTCACCACATTGTCCCGACCAGAATCCAATGTTACGGTAAATCTCTTTCCTTACTTTAGGAATGAGATGCTTATGAACGGATCTGGAACCTCTCTGTCCCGACCAGAATCCAATATCACGGTAAATCTACTTCCTTGCTTTAGGGATGAGATGCTTATGAACGGATCTGGTTTTTCAATCAATCTCCTCTGCTGCAGTTTACATATTCATGTGAGCTCAAATTCTGAAACTATAAGGTCTGGTTTTATGAAACCATTGTTGGCAAGTTGTGATTTTGAAACCAAATATGTCGTATTTGGGATGTGGCTGTTGTTTCAAAGTTTAGAAAATGGTTTAAGATTTCAGGGTATGTATATGCTACAAAATTTTCTCCTTATTCCAACTGTTTTTGACCGAGTAGTATGAGATTCTCTGAGGCTACTCTCATGGAAATCTTCTCTTGAACAGAAGCAGTTTGTATCTTGGAATTTCAGGAAACTTTTTTTGATATTCAAGCTTCTGTCAACCATCTACGCCAACCATACATCGTTGGGTTTGATCAATATCTGCAACAAGGCTTTCTCTCTATTCCAATCACTCATTTCTGAGAATTAGTATTTCAAATGGATATGTTTCATCGGAAATATTTTTTGTACTTTGTTTAGTTTGTGTATAGAAATTTCAGGAATGCCAGTCATCATCGAGTTCAAGAGGTCTACCAACCTTATTACCCCTTCACTTTAGCCAACAAGAATCAAGGTCTTGAAGAACCGCTTTGGATAAAAGCGAGTACTCTCTTGTTAGGTGAAGAGACTGAAGTGAGATCAATTTCTTCGTCGGGTCTGACGACATACTTCGCGGAACCCTTTTCTAACTCTTTCACAAGCTCTGAAGAATTTGAATTTCCTTTAAATTCACGCCATAAGGTGACGTCCTTTAAGTTAGTTGAGGAAGCAGTAGGAAACGTCAAGTCGTCCAAGTGTTTAACCACACTAAGTTGTTTCATCTTACTCCTAACTTTATATAAAGCTTTGTCTTTTATATATATCTATCGCTTTTCGAACTTAGATCATGTGATTACACTTGGCTATTTTCTTTGCTCGTCTGAATATGTCTGATGTAGCACATCCGTTTGTATTCACTCATATGTATTCATTTAAGATGGAATGGAAAAGTTGTGAAAAAAAAAAGCTCTTAAGGTAAAAAGGAAAAAGAAAAATAAGCTAAGTTTGGTTTCTTAAGCTCTGGTTTAGTAGAGTTCTGTGAGGAATCTTGTATGATGTAACAAAAAAACAAAACTGTTTGGAACCTTTTGTCATTATGAATAATTTCTTTGATTTACAAGATCCCCATCTTCCATGAAAGTATTGGTTTTAAGGAATCCAGAATTAAAAATGAAATCTGAATATATTGCTTAGTTCTTACTTCTCTTAAATATTTAACCCAATGTGTTTGATAGTTTTGTATTGTTCACTAGTTTTTTTAGCTCTGTATTTGTATTTCGTGGTTGTTTCTCTTGTTTGGACATAATTTCTTTTTTTTTCGGGAATATTTTCTTTTTTATGATTTAGTTTTTGAGGATTTATTGTTGTTACTCCGACTTTGGTTTGTAGTTCTGCTCAATAATATTATTACTAGATTTTAACCCGCGCTGTGCGCGGGGTTATATATATCTATATTATTTTATAATTATAGATATTATATTTATAAGTATTATCAGTCTATAGTATGTTTTAATTGGCATTTATTAAATTTGAAAACATTAATGAGTTTTATAGTTAATGAATATTGTCTACTAAAATAATTAATTTAGTTCTACAAATTTTAATTGTGTTATATACGTTTCTCTAGTTGTGCTTAGCTGTATACATAATCATATAGTTACTATCAGTTTTGTTGTATAGATATAATAATTTCACATTATATTAACGAATTAATTACTACTTTAATTTGTATATGACCATATGAAAAATGTCCCAAAACAATTATAAATATTTATACACTTAATAGTAATATCATAGAGATAGTATTAGATTTATTGATGTTTCGGTATAAGATTATTGATTCCTAAATATATATGATATTATATTTTTACATATAACTTATTTGAGAACATATATTAAAACAGTTTTAATCAATTAGTATGAAACTTATTTCAATACATCTTCCAGCTATTAATTTTAAAACCTTATATTCCCTCAATTAAATCTCCAAAGTTTCTGTTAATGTAAATAATTTTTTTTTTTTTTGTAATTAAGAAATAATTACGGCAGTATTGGATTAAGCTCACTTTTAAAAAAATTGAATCCATTTTTTAATATGAAATAATTAATTTTTATTTTTGAAAAAACACCTCACCACATGACAAACAAAAAAATATATTGTCTCCACCACACCTTTAATATGATCTTATCTTCTCCTTCTCTCTCTATTGATATCTCATCTTCTTCTCTCATAAAAATCAACATCAAAATCAGCTTGTATCTTTTCATCTTCTTAATACAATCGCAAAGCTTGTTAAATCTAATACCATATCAATGAAGTATTACCTGAGACTTAGCTCTGCTTATGATTAGTATAATACAGGTTTTGGTGGCTGTTTTTAACTTTTTAAGTTATATTCTACACTTGACTTCTCTCTATGTAGGTTAGAGAATCACTGGGCTCTTTTGGAGATAATGAACTCTCTCCTGAGTGCCTTGATGGAGCTCAAAAATTTCTGAAGCCGGACGGGATTTCTATACCATCCTTTATCATTGTACGTACATTCTCTGTTGATCTCTATTTATTGTTCAATTTTTGTAGAACATTAAAAAAAGCATAGGTCAATAAATATATAAATGTGTGGCTTACCAAATACAAATGTCAAACATATTTAAAAAGATAAAGCACTCAATCTGTGTTATTCATTACTGCTCTGCTTTTGTATCTTGTGCAATTCTGAGTTCTGAAACAGTTAACCTGCAATTGATGTTTATGGGTCAACTTCACACATATTGTCCTTAGTTTTGAGTCTAGTAATTATAAGAAAAATTATAACATTTAGGAGTGTCGTACCTTGGAATTCATCTGCATCTTTATTTGTCAAGTTCTGGAACACCTCTTTAAAAACCACGTTCATCGTTTTCTGTTGAGGTTTTCCTTCTTTGTCTACGATAAGAATTTTTAGACTTTTTTTTGATGTGACTCTAGATAATGCAACATATAACTGTCCGTGAGAAAACACTGGTCTAGGCAAAAAAAGTCCCACTTCCTTAAGTGATTGTCCTTTGACTCTTGTTGATAGTCATTGCAAAAGCAACTGAAATCGGAAATTGTCTACGCCTCATTTTGAATGGTAGTCTTTTGTCTGAGGGTGAGAGCAAAACCTTAGGGATCAATACTATATCCCCAACTCTATCTCCTGTTATAACTGTAGCTTGCAAAACATGATCAGCCATCTGTGTTATCTGAAGTCTTGTGCCATTGCATAGACCTCCTTTAGAATCTATGTTTCTAAGCAACATAATAGGAGTACCAATCTTGAGTCGTAAACTATGCTTTGGTAGTCCAGGGACTTTGATACTGTTTAAAAAATCAGGAGTAAATACTGGATTCTGATTTGATTTAGTGTCTGTAGGATCAAGACTATCAGCACTTAAGTATGTAATTTCTTCTCCTACATTGTTTTTTAAAAAGTGGATCAATTATTTAGCATACATTAAAAAGAATTCTATAAAAGAAACATACACTTATTGTTATGTTTATAAATGAAAACTCACCTGACAATTTCTCAAGCATCCGCTCGTTGATCGTATCCACATCATCATTTTTTGGACATAAAATTGCTCTCTCCTGGAAAAATTTAGGATCATTAGTCTCTTGAAATAACTTTGGATCCCCATAAATCTGTCTAATTATTGCTTCGATAGGATCTTCTGAATCCATAATAAGAAACTCTTCAGGAATATCAATTAGAGCCTCTCCATCATTAGGCTCTTCAATTTTTCCGTCTCCAACATCCAATATCCATTCAGAGAACTCCTGAATATTTTTAGCTTCATCTATAGTCAAATTGTCAGACAAAAGCCGCATGTTCTTTGTCAACTTAAGGACTTTGCAATGATCCCAAATGTAGGATGAATTTAGGGATGCTAAAACGATTTCCGCCCTCCCGGCTCCATAAATTACAGGTAGTATTTGTCTGAAATCACCTCCAAAAACAACAACTTTTCCAGCAAATGGCTTCTGATCTACTTTACCGATAATGTCGGTTAAACTTCTATCCAAAGATTCAAAACAGTACTTGCTCATCATAGGAGCTTCGTCCCATATTATAAGAGATGCTTCTTTAACTAACTCGGCAAGATCAGATCCACGTTTCATTGAACATGTAGTGAAATCATCAGGATTTATTGGGATACCAAACCTAAAATGGGCAGTTCTACCACCTTCTAGCAATAATGAAGCTATTCCGCTAGATGCTACATTAAGGGCAATGTCTCCTCTATATCTAATAGCTGCAGAAAGTGTTTTCCACATAAAAGTTTTTCCAGTACCACCAAATCCATAGACAAAAAAAACACCTCCTAAACCATTTTGGACAGCTCCAATGATCTCATCATATATTTCTTTCTGCTCAGTTGTAAACATTTTGATCCATTGATCATGTTTTTCTCGTAACTGATCACGATCATAGTTTCTTTCATCAACGATATAACGATTAGAATGATCAGTACCGTCTCTACTTGGTTGAGGCATTGTTTTAAATGGTTTAAGAGAGCCTCCGTTTCGCATCATCATCTCTTCAATCTCTTGTAAAGCATAATTTTTCTTCTCCTCATCGGTTAAAGTAAGATCTGCAATAATTGTTAAACAACAATATACATTAAAAATTTGTTATGATGTAAAATGTGCGTTAAAGTGGTATTGTTCTTTTATTTTTAAGGAAAAAAAACCAACCTGGATTGTTGTATTCAACTCAGCTTCTTCCTCTCAATGTCCTCTGTTAAGATTTGCCATGTTTTATCCCAAACATTTTCTGGTTTTGAAAGACAATTGGCAAGAAGCATGATAATGAACAAATTACGCAAATGATCACCAAAAGACCATAAGCTAGCCGACACAATGCTATCAATATAAGCTTGATCATCTTCTAAAATCCCACGTGCATAGCAAGCTTCTTTAAATGTAGGATAAAGAACATTTTGGTATGTTCTGATCTCTTCAAAGCTGGTGGCGCCTTTAACTATGTTGAGTAGGATTCGCAGAAAATAACCTTCTTCACATGAACGTGGAACATAGTTAATTCTTCCTATAGCAAATCCATTCCTTTTTCTTTCTTTAAACTTCTTTTCTTTTATATCCCAAGTGAATTTGCTTGGTATTTCAGCGTAAGTGAGTGTTCTTGCAACAGAGCTTATCTTGTTCAACTCCATCCAAGCCAAGAATTGAGATTTTCCGGCAGATTTTCTATTCAAAATTTCTTCAATTTCATCATCATCTTTGAAAAATATTAATTGCTTTCCTGGTAGATGAAATGATAGCTTTTGAACCGGAGTTGTTCGAAAGTGCAATGGAAATTTTAAAATTCTCCAAGCAGCTTCCGATGCTGAAACATACCTATAGAACACAATTGAATAAAAGATTAATCTATTACACGTTAAACCATAACCTTAAAATAATTATGAATAAAATACATGATTGCTCACCTGCAGTCAAAGTAGTCCTTTATTTCATCCTTTGGTTTTTCATTCCCATTTCCAATTTGTCTTTTACTTTCTCCTTGCTTTGTACCAGACTCAACAACCACATAAAGGTAATCGGGCCCTTTGTTGATATACTTAAATAAGTATTTAATAGAGGCAGATTGTTTGCACCATTCCACATTAATATGAGCACGATAACGAACAGATAACTCCTTGTTATAAGGGATGACATATCTATTGTCGCACTTGATTCCATTTTTCTCAACAAAGTTTGCAGTTTTTCGTCTTCTATAAACCGGAAATCCTTCTTTATCAACAGATGTGATATCAACAAACGGTTTAGGAAAAAACTTAGAACATTTTCCATCCACCATACATGGAGAATTCGGATTAGCTGCGCCACATGGGCCATGAATCATACAGTCTTTTACCACATCATATATCTCTGGTTCTTCCAAACTATCTGGAATTTCAGCAGATATAATCTTGTTTATGTCATCTGAGGTTGAAAACTTGCAACTGGGGTGCATAAATAGTAGAATGTGAGCATGCGGAAGACCTCGTTTTTGAAATTCAATTGTATACATAGCTACAAAAAAAATTAAAAAAAAAAATAATGCTTAGTCAAAACGTTAATGAACAAAACTTCATTTATATTTAACAACGTTATTATCATTAGTTAACACAAATGATAATATTATAGATAGCTGCAAAACAAAACAGATTAAAATAATGCTTACTCAAAACGTTATTATCATTAGTTAACACAAATTATAATATTATACATAGCTGCAAAACAAAAAAAGATTAAAATAATGCTTACTTAAAACTTAATGAACAAAACTTTATTATATTTAACTACGTTATTATCATTAGTTAACAAAAATTATTATAATATTAATTTTTATTATTAAAAAATCGGATTAACTAACCTGATACCGTTTCTCCAAAATGTTTCTTTTCCGTTAAGTCTTTCATCAGCTCATCAAGCTTAATCTTGAAGATTCGACATATAATGTCTGGTCTATCATCACACTTTAAATTGCGTTTTTCAAGATATCTAGTTATCTCTGGCCAATTGGGGTTACATGTGAAAGTAATGAAGAGATCTGGAAAACCGAAATGTTTGCAAGTAGCCATAGCATCGTAATAACATTGCTGCATATATTTAGGACCACCGGTAAAAGAAGCCGGGATATTTATACGGTTACCTTGCTCACTCAAGTCATTGTTTCCAGCCTCTGAAGCCTCCTTAATAGAATCATAGTTTTCAGAACGGAGACGTGATTGGTTATGTCGGATGTAGGAAAGTCTATTTGCCTCAATCATAGTATATGCATCAACCAGGAATTGCTGAAACAATCGTTTACAATGTAGAAGTGTGTGGCACTCGTTATCCCTCTCTTGAATTCTGAAAGCAAAAAATTCTCGCATACTAATCATCTTTTTATCTTTTTTGGTATTCAATCCAGTGAAAGCTTTTTCTATTCCTATTCTGAAACCATCTTCTCCGTATGGAAAAAGCAAAGGATATTGTAGTGCTAAGTAAGAAGGATGAATTTCGCTTATTCTTTGAAGTTGTCCGGATTGTTCCTGTATTATGATATCTCGTTGAGGCATTTCCAATTGAAAATCTCCTGGAATCAATGCAGCAACTTCTGAAGCCGTGGGGATATTATACGTCCTTCCATCTTTTCCCTTTCGATCACCTATAATCCTCATATGAAATGTTTCATTTTCAGTAGAACCAATACGATCTTTTGCGCATCTAAAATTCTGAACATATGGATTTAATCTGTCCAACATCTTCATCATAGCTTCAATGATTTCCTTTTTCAATTTCGGCTTTACCTCTTTCTTGGAATTCTTTCCCTTGCTGCAATGATTAAGCTTTTATAAGCACACATTTACAAATTAAAAAAAATCAAAGGTTACAAAGATTCATTACCTCAATATATTTGCTCTGTTCTCCACTTCATTTTCTGTATCAACGATATAAAGTTGTGAAAATTTAGGAAAATCACCTTCTTGTGGTTTCAGACTACCCATCAAATGATAATTTGCTCCTTGTAATTGAAACATTTGTGGACCACGACCTTTTTGTGTAGAACGGGGTACTATTCCTCCTAGAGATGTGAATGCAAAAACCGAATTGTATAGTCTGATATTATCTCTAAAGTGTCTACTCAGTTCATCATTACCATGTAGCAAAGCTTGCAATTCGTCTGGTGAAGTCTTTAAAAATGGTATTTTGATTGTCCCTTGTAAACAACACATTGTAAATATCGGTTTTTTTGCATTTCTCCTCTTATTTATACGTTCATCATACCACATAATGGCACAACATATGTGGCATTTGTATATAGCATCACCATGATCATTGTAACCTGCAAAAGAAAATTCATATAAGCATTAAGTCGACCTAAATAATGTTTTCAACATACGTTTATTATATTAAAAACTAAACATATACTGGTGCAATTACCACTCTTTTTTGTTTTTGAATTAGTAGTAGTACTAATACACGCACTAAAAGAAGGTTTGAATGTTTCTGCAAGCGTTTTGACTTCTGAAGTGAATTCAGCAGCTTCTTCTAAATCATCGATCGTGTCATCATAGGTAAAACAATTCATGCTACTATAATCAGTATCTTGCTCATCCAAATCGTATGCATCATCACCTAAGTAGATAAAATCATTATGTGTTTATATCTTAATCGATAATTAAAACTAACTCTGGCAACAAAAGGTTACCAAAATACCTTCAGAATCTTCCAAACATTGAGAGTCATGTTCAATCTGAGTAAGACTTTTGTTATTTTGATTGATTTTATTATAGATTTGACCCCTTAATTGGTTCATGGTGCTACATTGAGATGTTGTCCTTGTAGAAATATTTGTTTGACTTGCTGTCATAGATAATGAAAAGGTATAAGAAGGAAACATATTTTCAATAGATATACGTGTACCAACAAAAAGCAATAACCTTACATGAAACACTCATATTCTTCCGTCCTCTTTTGGTGACAGGGATTTCACTTGCTGCTTTCTGGTTTTCTAACTCGTATACAAAAAAGCGTTAGTTAAGAAAACATGTTTTATAGATCAAACATCTTACATATGTATTAATATAAAAAGATATAGAACTTACCAAAACCAAAAACATTGATTGTATGCAATGTTGACTTGGCTTTTGAAGTAATATTATGCGAAATATTACTTATGCAACCAGGTTGATTAGTTAAATCTTTCAAAATCCCATTGGAAGATAAATTGTTGTTGACTGCACAATTTACTTGAGATTGATTGTTTTCATCTGCTTGAGTTTGAGAAGCACGCTTTCTTTTCGTTGTCCTGGTATTATTTGTTCTCAAAATTGCTTGATTGTCTTCTTTTTTTTTGTTTATCATTCTGTTTCGTGTAAAATAAAACTCATAGGTCAAAAATTAATGTTTAATATAAAACCTAAAACATATATGATTGAAAGATATTCTATTTTATGAATAGTCAAGAATGTGTTCAAACACGTCCCATATTAGTTTTTGAGGATTTATTGTTGTTACTCCGACTTTGGTTTGTAGTTCTGCTCAATAATAGTATAGATTAATGTTACTTAGACTAAAAAATGTATGGGCCGAACTAATATGGGACGTGTTTGAACACATTCTTGAATATTCATAAAATAGAATATCTTTCATAGACTAGTATATAACAAAATTTGACATTTTTAAATCCCAAAGTCTTTGACAAAAACATAAAAAAAATAAATCCAAAATTCTTAATTTTCATCTTGAATGTTTACAATATTTTCTTTTGAATTTGTTGATTTTTTGGTATAACATTTTATGCTAATCAATTACTGATATACATATATTAAAACCTCTGTTAACTTATTATATGTTATTACATATTTTCATTACGAACACTACAGTTAATTGCAATTAAAAATGATGATTACTTTAATAAAATCAACAAATTTATCTTCAGTTGTTTTTTATAAATCAACTTAGTTTTAATGGCATATGATAAATTAAAATAAGTTATGTATGTACAATCAATAATTGATTTGTTTATATATAAAATCTAACAAGTTAGGTTATGCACTAGGTGCGGTGCCTCCGAAGAAACAGTAAGTCACGCCTTGTTTACTTGTCCGCCAGTGCTACAAGTATGTGCGCTATCCTCGGTCCCAAACATCTCTGGCGTTTTTCCATCGACCAAGATGCTGGAAAATATGCACTATCTCATATCATTACCATTAGGAAGATCATACCCTTCTCGATTTCACATGGACTATGTTTGGATCTTATGGTACATTTGGAAAGTTCGGAATGATCAACTGTTTAACTTTGGGACTCACCCGATACAATTAGCTTAGCGTCACAAGAATCTTCTGATTGGTTTCTCGCTCATCAACATGTACCGAAAAGAATAACACCACTCTTGCTTTCCCTCCTTATAGAGTCTGTCAAACGACGACTTCTCCTGACTTTTAGTGTTTTGTGGACGGGTCATAAAAAGGGTGATATTTGTGTGGTGTGGGTTGGGTTATACAATCATCATTTGGAATGGTAGATGTCCTTGGACCCGATGTTTATTCACATGTCTGTCTCTGTTGCATACGAAGCTTATGAGTCTTATATGGACTTTGGATTGCTTACGAAAGATGTATCGTCCTTGCGACATGTTTTTACGGATTCCACAGATCTAATTAATATGGTATCGAACCCATCTGAGTGACCGATTTTTGCGTCAGAGCTAGCAGATATATCTAGATATAGATCTACGCATTCAGATTTTCGTCTATTCTTTTGCCCGGTAAACCAATTTGCGTGCAGATACTTTAACATGTGCAGCAAGACAAAGAAAGAAGATTTTTTCAATGCTTGATCCTACGGCACTAAGATAGCTCTCTCGTCGAATAGCTTTTTTAGTTAGTTTTAATTTTTTTTTTTTTTGTATTCTGGTGACAAAAAAAAGAAGATAGAAAACAAATATTGTGGGTTGTAAATCTCCATGGTCGACCCAAACCTTAAGCCTAGAATTATTTTTGGACCGGCCATATAAATGTGGGGGACTAAATTGAACAAAATTGAACTATGGGGACATATCTATAAATGACAAATGTAATACTAATACCTTCAACTATTCCCCGCGCCACAAAACAAAACAGTACACAGTACTAAGTGAAATTAGTCAGTGAACCTGACTAACATTCACACACAAAAACACAAAAAACCAAATTTTCACAAAACCCCAAAAAGCTCTGAATAATTATTCCTCCACTATTTCGATTTCACCATCCTCAATCCTCATCTTCTTTCATCATGACTGTCAATTTCTAGGGTTAAAGGTTTCAACTTTTTTTAGCCATTTCTGGAGAAAAATGGAGACAGATGAAGCATATCAAAGGAAACAGCGAACTGCACTTGTAGCCATTGTTGTTCTTGCTTGTCTTGCTTTATCTTCTTTGTTCGTTGCTTTTAGCTATTATTGCTATATTCGTAGCAGAGTTTCTAAACGTCATAGAATTAGCAAGAGTAAGCTCAAATCTAGATTTCGATCTTCTCGATTCGGTTCTGTAAATTGATGAGATTGTTCTTATACTTGCATTTCTTGTTCTAACGAACTCTGATTTCGCTGGATATTGAGATTTGTTAATAAAAGTTTTGAGATTTTAAGAAGAAAGTTTGGACTTTTATTTTTCTAATTAGGGTTTTGACCTATTTAATTTAGGGTTTGATTGTGAGGAGAATGTGTGTTAGGCACTCTGTTTTCTCCGTATATTGAAATTTGTTATTATTAATATTTGAGCTTTTAGGAAGAAAGTTTGGATTTTGATCTTCTAATTAGGGTTTTGACTTGTTTAATTGAGGGTTTGATTGCAAGGAGAATGTGTAGATATTGGAATTTTTTACTATAAAGTTTTGAGCTTTTGGGAAGAAAGTTTGGATTTTGCTGTTCTTAATTAAGTTTTTGACTTGTTTGATTGAGGGTTTGATTGCAAGGAGAATGTGTAGATATTGAAANTGGGAAGAAAGATTGGATTTTGATTTTTCTAATTAGGGTTTCGACTTGGTTAATTTAGGGTTTGATTGTGAGGAGAAAGGAGATAGTCAAAATCAACAAGATGTTGTTGTTAGTGAAAATGGGTTACAGATTTTCACTTACAAGCGACTCCATTCAGCAACTGGTGGATTTAGCAAATCAAATGTTGTTGGACATGGTGGATTTGGTTTAGTTTATCGCGGTGTACTTAACAATGGAAGAAAAGTTGCAATTAAGTTCATGGATCATTCAGGCAAACAAGGAGAAGAAGAATTCAAAATGGAGGTTTGATTCAAACCCATTGATCTACTTTCAGAGATTTTAGTTACTTGAAAGGATTTGTATTTTTGATTACAGGTTGAGTTACTGAGCCGGCTGCGTTCACCATACTTATTAGCACTTCTTGGTTATTGTTCAGACAATAACCACAAGCTGCTTGTCTATGAGTTCATGCCAAATGGTGGTCTGCAGGAACATCTATATCCTAATAAAAGTAAGTTCCTTCCTGGTAGCTGGTAGGGGTGGGCATTTAAACCGAACCGAACCGAGTTTAGATCTGTTATTTCGGTTCGGTTCGGTTCTGCAACAATTTTTATTTTTATACTTTATTAACCGACCCGACCCGAACCGAACCAAATTTAGTTTGGTTATTTCNCTTTATTAACCGACCCGACCCGAACCGAACCAAATTTAGTTTGGTTATTTCAGTTCGGTTTATTCGGTTATTTCGGTTTAATTCGGC
This sequence comes from Iberis amara, assembly GCA_900406375.1. Lineage (NCBI taxonomy): Eukaryota > Viridiplantae > Streptophyta > Magnoliopsida > Brassicales > Brassicaceae > Iberis > Iberis amara. Next base: position 10,468 of record OVAV01000129.1, on the reverse strand, counting down.
AACTTTTTTAATTTAGTTCGGTTTTCTGTTCGGTTCGGCAACAATTTTATTTTATACTATATTAACCGAACCGACCCGACCCGAACCGAGGTTGCTAAAACTGACCGAATAAACTGAAATTAACCAAATAAACCGAAAATTAACCAAAATATAACCAATATTAAGATTTTCGAACCGAAAAAACCGAACTTGAAAAACGAAAAAAACGAACCGCACAAACAGAGTGCCGAACCAAACTGAATTTTTATTCGGTTCAATTCGGCAAAAAAAAATAAGGAAAAACCGAAAAAACTGAATGTTGACCCCTACTTCTAGGTATGGTTTAGAGATTTTAGAAACCGCAATATAAAATGAAAAAGTAAGATGTTTTACATAATTTTACAAAACTCAAAATTGGTCGTTTCTTAAACTAAAATTTTGAAAATAAGAAATGTACTGCAAATTCGTGCTTGTCTTGTAGGGTCTGGTTCTACTCCACAGCGATTAGATTGGGAAACTCGAATGAGAATAGCTTTAGAAGCTGCAAAAGGTTTAGAATATCTTCATGAACATGTAACACCTCCAGTGATTCACAGAGACTTTAAAAGCAGTAATATTCTTCTAGACAGAAACTTTCATGCCAAAGTTTCGGATTTTGGTTTAGCTAAAGTCGGTTCAGATAAAACCGGTGGGCATGTTTCGACCCGTGTTTTAGGCACACAAGGATACGTTGCTCCTGAGTATGTTTCTCCTCAATTCAATCTTTGTTTTCTCCAATAGTTCGAAATAGGGGTGGGCATTTGGTTTTTTCGGTTTGGTTTGTTCGGTTATCGGTTTAATCGGTTAGTAATTTTTTTCGCTGAATTAAACGTAACATAATTTTGGTTCGGGTCGGTTCGGCACTCGGTTTTTCAGTTCGGTTTACAGTTTAATTGGTTAGTAATTTTTTTCCGCATAATTATAATGAACATAATTTCGGTGCGGGTCGGTTCGGCACTTGGTTTTTCGGTTCGGTTTGTTCGGTTTACGGTTTAATCGGCTAGTAATTTTTTTCGCGGAATTAAACCGAACATAATTTCGGTTCGGGTCGGTTCGGCACTCGGTTTTTCAGTTCGGTTTTCATTGTTATTGTTTTTTTTTTCCGAACTAAACCGAAATCTTAAATATATATTGGTTCGGTTATCTTTTGGTTTATTTGATTAACTTTTGTTTTATTCGATTAATTTTAGCAAATTTGGTTCGGTTAATGTAGTATAAAATGAAATCGTTCGGGTTTTGTTATCACCGAACCGAAAACCGAATTAAATTTAATAATCCACCGACCGGTTTGCTCTCAATTGAGTAAACTGAACCGAATTATCCGAAAATCAGTTCGGTTTATTTGATTGGGTTAAAAGTTGACACACCTAGTTCGAAAGACAGTTACTCAGTGTTGTCTGTAACAGGTATGCTTTAACCGGTCACGTGACTACGAAATCAGATGTCTATAGCTATGGAATCGTCTTGTTAGAGTTATTAACAGGAAGAGTTCCAGTAGATATGAAGAGAGCTACAGGAGAAGGTGTTCTTGTATCTTGGGTACTTATCTTTCTACCTAATCGAAATTTCGACAAATTTGGTTCTTCTTTTTTGAATCTAATCTCTTATTATGATCCTTAGGCTTTACCTCAATTAGCTGATAGAGACAAAGTAGTAGACATAATGGATCCAACACTTGAAGGACAATATTCGACGAAAGAAGTAGTTCAAGTTGCAGCAATAGCAGCAATGTGTGTTCAAGATGAAGCTGATTATAGACCATTAATGGCTGATGTGGTGCAGTCATTAGTTCCATTGGTTAGAAATCGTAAGTCAGGTTCAAAGCTAAGTGGTTGCTCTAGTAGCTTTAGCTTGGCTAGATCTCCTAATTCACCGGGTAAAGCTAGCATTGGTTCTCAATAAATCAAAGATCAATTGTACTATGAGATTTTGTTAAAACCAAGTGTAATGGATCATAAGAGATTGTACTACGAGATTTTGTTAAAACAAAATGACAAAAAAAAAAATTCATGTTTTGTCACTTTGATTTTTGGACTAGAAAGTTCGGTCCAATGATTCAAACTCTTCTAAAATGAGAAGTAACGAATGGCCAAAATTTATAATTTGATAACAAGATAGTAGAGTAATACTATTACTAGACCACTTGCTCAGGAGCTCCAAAAACATGAATTTCTACTAGGGAAAATTGACCCATTAATTAGTAGTAATATTACTCCTAATAGTGATGTTTAAAATTTTAACATACACATAAACAGACCACATATAGTTTTATTTTATTTTGTTTTTCACTTAAAAGCAACACCTAAAACATCACTCGAACAAAACACAAATAGTTTTATTTTATTTTGTTATTCACTTAAAAGCAACACCTAAAACATCACTCAAATAAAACATGAGTTAAAACATATATTTTTATACTTAATAAGTAGAGGTATTCTCAAAAATACCCCAAAAAGTGAATGTTACAAAAATACAACTTTTAAATTGTTCCAAAAATACCACACAAAATTCTTGTTTCAAAAATACCACAAATTTGTAAAATTTTAAAATTTTAAATTTAAACCAAAAACCAAACTCTCTCCTTGAAAACTAAACTCTAAACTCTATTTAGTGAATCCATACTCGAAAAATTTAAATTCTAAACGCTTAACACTCAATTTTAAATTTGTGATATCTTTTGAAGAAAAAACATTTTAGTAGTATTTTAAAAACTTTTAGAAGTGTGATATTTTTGGAATATTTTTAGAAGTGACTACTCCGAGTTGTTGGGCCTTAGTGGACTCATCGTCTACCTGATGTTTCTTTGTGCAAGATCCATGAGTCTATGAATGGGCTAGAGATACTCATGGGCCTTGTTCATGGGTCATGAACCCATACCCAACAATATGCCCCCCTCGGTAAGACGGGGTGAATATGGGTGAGCTCGTCGGATAAGGAAGTTTATTGGTTTGGGGGATGTCCAGGCTATTCATAGGTCATCTTTTCGTTTCGTAGGGTGCTGGTCTTGATTGCCTTCTTTTGCTATTCGAGATTTCTCTTGGTTTATTGCTCCAAAATTATTATGAGAGCTTCTTCTCAATACTCCTCCTCAAGCTTAACACAATGGGAATTAGTTAAGCTTGGAACAAAGAAAATCTACCTCATTAAAAACCTTAGTGAGGTAAACCTCATGGGATAAAACCCCACAAAGGGAAAAAGAGCATAGATCCTCAAGGTTAGAGGATTCTTCAACATTATGATTTGAACTTGGCTCTTCATTCCTTCTTCATTCTTTAGCTAAATAGAAAATACTCGCGTCGTCACCAAGGGGAAGTGAGTTAGGCGACTAGCTCATTCTAATAGAATGTGGGTTAGGCCACAGGTCCCCCTCTAGAGTGAGGTGTTGTCTTCATTTATATTATTCTGAAGCGGTCGACCACTTGGGTTGGGCTGAAAGTCAAGGTCATCGTCCACCTATAATAGGCTTATGCCTCATGTATAGGCCAAATTGATTGTTGGGCTCGTCTCCTCCAGTACCAACAGTCCCCCTAGACTGACAAGGTGAGTCTTTTGAGCTCGTCTACTTCGAAGCAACTGGTTCAGGTGGTGCCATGGTCAAATTGTGTGTAGGAAGCTTTGGTTTTCGAGGAGAGAAAGGATGATCTTCGCTTAAGAGAATAAGGTCCTCGCCTCTTTGGTTGATGTTGGATAGCTCGTTATAGTTTGGCTTGTCATATTTTTGTTCTCTTAAGTAATACACTTCATCATTTTTTAAGTCGTCAGATGGTTTCCTTAGCTTTGTGGTCTTCACCTCCGAGCTCGTCCATTGTCATTCAGCTAAACTCTTAGCTCATCGGGTCATCGCAACAACTTAGTTCATAATCCTAAGCTTGTCAGATCGTTGTTGCTTTCTAATTGTCATCGTAACTATTTCGATTTCGTCATTGTCATCCCTTCACCTGTTTAACTTGTCATAACATTTTCACTTCGTCAGGTCGTCTCCTTTGCTTTGTTCATCTCGTTCAGGGTTCCTCATCAATTTGACATATCGTCGCCTATACTCTGAGGTCGTCATCCAATAGCCCGTCAAGTCACCAATTCTGAACTTCTAGATCATCACAATAAGTCAATTGAGCTCGTCTTATCATCACTTATGCTCTAAGCTTGTCTTTCTAATTATTTTGTTGTCAGGTCGTCATCATAACTCTGGTCGTATCCCCTTAGCTCATCAGGATATTTCCTCAGCTTGTGGGCTCCTCGTCTAGGTTTAGTTCATCTTGTTAGGTCATCATCTTAGCTTAGCTTATCTTGTCAACAAATCTCAGCATGTCAGGTCACCGTCTTAGCTTTTTAGCTCGTCAAGAACTTTTGTTCTTTTTTTTTTTGCTTTCTATTAATATTATGTTAATCTTTTTATGCTTCTCAGGAGCTCTCGTCCCCTCTTTTTTGTTTTTTTTCTTTCCTTTCTTTTGAGCTCGTCATAAGCTTCTCATGAATTTTTTTAAAGCTTGTCAAGAGCACATTTTCTCTTTTTTTCGAAGGTGCCGGATCGAAGTCATCCACCTAGTGGGTCTGGCTTGGCCCATGTTGGGACCAAAGGTCTGGAATGCAGTAGGAGGGCAAACACTTCCTTCTATGGGCCCGAGGTTACGTTAACTTCAGCTTACCCATTTAGATTTCTAGGTCGACGATGAGCATGCGACTCTGGGTTCGGCTTATGGTGATCGTCGCTTCTAGAACGTGCGAGTATGTACTCGGCTTTGCAAGGCTAAATTCTTGAAGGTGCGAGGTTGCGTTAACTTCGGTTTACCCTTTAGTGATCTAGGTCATCGACGAGTGTGCGAGTCTGGGCTCAGCTTACATCGTGCTCGTCGCTCGGAGATCGTGCGAGCATGTGCTCGGCTTTTTGTTGTGGGTATTGACCACATTATTTTTTCCTTATTCCCATATCGATCACCTGGCCAAAGTGTCGATGCGAGCTTAAGCTCGGCTTTTCTATATGTGAGTTTGAGCTCAGTTTTTCTTTGTGCGAGCTTGAGCTTGTAGTATGGGTGAGAGCTTGAGCTCGTCGTATGAGTGAGAGTTTGAGCTCATCGTAAAGATGAGAGCTTGAGTTCGTCGTATGAGTGGGAGCTTGAGCTCGTCGTATGAGTGAGAGCTTGAGCTTGTCGTATGAGTGAGAGCTTGAGCTTGTCGTATGAGTGAGAGCTTGAGCTCATCGTAAAGATTAGAGCTTGACATCGTCGTATGGGTGAGAGCATGAGCTCGTCGTATGAGTAAGAGCTTGAGCTCATCGTAAAGATGAGAGCTTGAGCTCGTCGTATGGGTGAGAGCTTGAGCTTATCTTTTTTGAGTGAGAGCTTGAGCTTGTCGTATGGATGAGAGCTTGGGCTTGTCTTATGAATGAGAGCTTGAAATCATCTTTTTTGGATGAAAGCTTGAGCATATGGGTGAGAGCTTGAGCTCGTCATATGAGTGAGCTTGAGCTCATCTTTTTGGGGTTAACGCTTGAGGTCGTCGACCTCACTCGTCGTATAGTCTCAATCTTGAGCTTTTCATATGGGTGAGAGCTTTAGTTTGTCATATGGGTGAGAGCTTGAACATATGTGTGAGAGCTTGAACTCGTCATAAGTGAGAGCTTGAGTTTGAATTCGTCCTCTTATCTCGTTTTTCAAGGTGAGAGCTTAATGTCGTCGACCTTTCGAATGAGCATTTTGAGGTCATCGACCTATCAAGTGAGACTTTGAGCTTGAAATTGTCCTATTAACTCATTTTTTTTAGGTGAGAGCTTGAGGTCGTCGACCTTTCGTATGAGCATTTTGATGTCGTCGATCTATCGAGTGAGACTTTGAGCTTAAAATCGTCCTCTTAAATCGTTTTTTTTTTCAAGTGAGAGTTTGAAGTCGTCGACCTCTCATGTGACCGGTTTGAGGTCGTCAGCTTATTAAGTGAAAAACTTTTGTGATCGTCAGTCTTTTACGTGAGCGTTTGAGGTCGACCTTTCGCTTAAGAGAATGAGGTTGTCGACTCTGGTTAGAGAATTTGAGATCATCAATTTTTTGCTTGAGAGAATGAGGTCGTCGATTTTTTGCGTAAGAATTTGAGGTCATCAACCTTTTGCTTGAGAGAATGAGGTCGTCGACCTTTCGCTTGAGAAATTTGTGAGCTTGAGTTTGTCCTTTTTGAGCTCGTCTTCTTAATTATTAAGAGCCTTTCAAAGAAAAGAATATTGAGAGTGTGGCTCGCCTGAATTGTTGGACGAGGTCATCTTGCTGGTTCTCCCTTGTCATGCTTTGTGTTTTCATGCTCGTCGACCCTCCCAAAAATGCCCCCTACCTGGCGCGCCAATTGTTGAATCAAGGGTCTTGGAATCTTGACTTAGGTTCGTCTTTGAAAGGGGAAATCCTTTTATTGGTTCTTTACAAAGAGAGTTGAGCTCGTCCACATGTCGGACTACCTCAATATCATATTATATTTTCTAATATTTTTCTGTTTGTTCACTTGATTCTCTCTCTAGAATCTCTCACTAGATTTTCTCTGATTTTCCAGCCCCCTTCACTTTGATCTTCTATTTTCTTTTATAGTGATTCTTGTAATCATCATTCTTCTGACAACTATATGGAGTTGGTGACTAGCTCGGCGCCTAGGTCCGTACGACCTAGTCGCTAGGTTGGCGACTACCCCGAGTTGTTGTGCCTTAGTGGACTCGTCGTCTACTTGATGTTTCCTTGTGCAAGATCTATGAGTCTATGAATGAGCTGGACATACTTCTGGGTCTTGTTCATGGGTCATGAATCCATATCCAACAAATTTCCTGAAATTTCTCTAATTTATAATCTCTCTGTTGCACAATAATTATAGTTTTAGAGAAAAAAATTGTTTCAAAATAATTGTTGTTTTCACTTTTCAATGTAGAATTTATTGTATTTTTATGTTTTTGACCTTTTGTATTATGGAGAATAATTTATTATTGGTTGATTTGTTTTGGAATACGAGTTTTATCTAAACAAAAACTTAAAAATAAATGATTTTTTTTAATATGTGTATGGAATCTTTAAACTACAAATATTTGGAAAGAGAGAGTATGAGTTAAAACATATTTGAATTCGCTCTAAAGACAAAATCATTATAACTGGATTAGAGTTTGGTTTAAGTTTAAATTTGGGGTGTTATAAGTGATTTGGAAGAGAAAAAAAAAAAAAGAATTAGGCGAAATCGCGTTTTTACACTATTTTCAAAAAGAATCTTTGACTATGTCTATATTTAATATTTATAAGACGTTTGAATTATAATTTACATTGTTACATTATTTTAAATTAACAACACCAATAACATTATCCAATCATGTTTCATTGTCAATTCTCAATTGCATCAGATTCGAACGAATTATTGATTTGTTCGACATTAATTATCATGTTCAGAAATGACTTAATCAAACACATATATACGCATATATGTAAACACGCGTTATAAATATATAAATTAATACAACCAGAAAATAATTTTTTTGGCTCTATTCTGACAGAAGTTGGAGACAATAATGGAGTAAATTAAAATAATAATTATGACAGAAGCATTAATAATTTTATCTGTTTTTTCATTTACAAATCAATAAATGACTGGAGGAATCTTGACTTGATCCCACACAGATTTATTATAGCCATTTCCAGCCCAAAATTTTGTACATGATTATAAAATATTTAAGTATATTTATTCTAGACTCTAGGCTACCAAATTCTTCCACAATTTTGCATGATCAAATGTGTTATCTCAAACTAAATACGTTTAAAGAAGAAAGAGTGCTGTAATAGACTAATAGTTGCAATATTTGCTAATTTTCACCATATCAGAAATCGAACATAGTCGTTATATGAATATAAATTCTCTTTTTAGAAAAATTTATACTATTAACAGTGGTGAATCTAACTACTTTTTTAAATGGGTGCACACTTATTAAGAGATAATTTGACGAGCACTAAAACACCAAAAAATTAAAATAATTATAATAATTACTGTATTTTTTATGTATGAATTTTGATTTTGTAAAAGTAATTGTGGGTGCACAGGCACCCTATGGTGTTCACTACATTCGTCCATGATTATTAAACCGGTTCATCATGGTTCATAAATTAAAGAGACAAAAATACTAAATCTATTTTTTGTCAACTTTTAATCTCTAAGCTACCACGAATCACTTAAGTAACTCAAATCAAATTACAAAGAATTACACTTACTCTCTGAATGACCAGACTCGAACTCTAATATGAATGAGGAGACATCATAAGTAAAAATATGAGTAAAAATATTAGATTCTTAGATTGAACCAAATTATTATTCTATCAGGTATCAAAATCTATAACTAGAATAACTAAAACTGAATTTGAACCAAATTAAAATTTTAGGAACCAAACCGAATTATCCAAACTATTCAAAATTTACCATAAATAAATAATATAAATATTAGATAATATATATATATATATATATGTTACATAATATTATTTTTAATATAGTTTTTGGCCAATCGAATACGATTGAAATATTCAAACCAAATAAAATAATTATCCATGATGTAATTTTATTATCTAAATAACTACAAACAAACTTGAATCACACCAAAATTTTAAGAACGAAATGAACTCAACCAAAACTTAAAAAATATATGAATAGATTCTAAATTCTTACATCCATATTACCTAATATCCAAATTTGTAAGAACCGAACTGAACTAATATCCTAATGACAACCACCCAACTACATGTATATAACTTTATAAAGTAAAATAAAATAAAACTACATCCATTTGTGCTTACACGGACAAAATTTGCGGGCTTTTGTCTCCTGAATTTTTGCGCTTATTCGGGCAAAAATTGCGGGCTTGGGTTAAGTTGTATTTAGTTTTTGTCTTCTCGGTTGTAATGTGTCCTTTCTTAAATAAAGACTACTTCCTTGGAAAAAAAAAAAAACTACATCCATTTGTATAATGGAAGGGGCCCATTTAACTCTTGACAAAAAGAAAATTTTGGTTAAGATCTCTCCGTTGATGGTAAGAGCCAGAACAAAGAAGCAAACAAATTTTTTTTTTTTTGTTAATGTAAGCAAACAAATTCTTGCATGGAAGTGATGTAACTTGTGAGATTTTTGTTTCTAATTTTAAGCAATTGGTTGAAAATGGACTATCCCATGTTTTTTAAAAAATAGTTAGTTATGTTTCTCTTTTCACATTCAGTATGCAATATCTTAAACATGTTACTTTGAAATGATGGCTCTTTGACTCACTTATTTAAACAATTATTTTTGTTTATTATAATTCTTTGATTTATTGGACTTTTATACAATGTGAAAATCAATTCAAAATAATTTGATAAAGTGATTATGGTGTATTGTATATTAGTATAGGTAAAGTTAACTCATGATTTCTATATTCTTTGTCTGCACAAGTTACAAATATTATTTTTGCTATTCATAGTACTTCAAAACGAGTTTATAATATTTTGGGAGGAAATTAATGACCAAACTAATATATGATCGCAAGCTTTTATATATCAAAAATATGGGGTGAAAATGACATTTGCACAACATTCAAGAGGTTAATTTTCAGCGAATTTGTAGATTTAATCCAAATAGATGAATCATAAATCTATAAAAAGTAGTTATTATTAAGGATAATTGCATTGGATAACAAGTATATAATCTATATTTAAGTAACTAACCTATACTACTAGGTTCACCTTCTCTCTCCTACCAAAATATACAATATATATGTATATGTCCTTACACTGTATACTCACGTGACATTTTTTTTTGTCAACCTACGCTATTAGTATACCGACTATTGTTTAGTAATTGGTAGTTAGTATATTTTGGGGTTTAGGGTTTATATTTTGGATTTAGGATTTATATTTTGGGGTTTTGGGTTTATATTTTGGGGGTTTGGGGTTTATATTTTGGAGATTTAGGGTTTATATTTTGGGGGTTTTGGGTTTATATTTTGGGGTTCTGGGTTTATATTTTGGGGTTTTTGGGTTTATATTTTAGATTTTGGGTTTACATTTTGGGGTTTTGGGTTTATATTTGGGGNGGGTTTATATTTTGGGGTTTTGGGTTTAGGGTTTAGGGTTTTGGGTTTATATTTTGGGGTTTCGAGTTTATACTTTGGTGTTTTGGGTTTATATTTTGGGGTTTAGGGTTTATATTTTGG
>OVAV01000128.1:0-16184 GCA_900406375.1 Iberis amara | reverse complement strand
AAATTTAAATCTAATAGTTTATATTATTTCAAATACTAACAATGTTTAAATAATTTATTTGAAATATTAATATTTTATATATTAAATTTATAGTTTTTTATATTATATTTTCTTAGAGAAGAAACTAAAAATAAATTTTGTAAATTAAAATGAAATTAAAAACGAATTTCCTAATTTAGATGTAAAAATCTTTGAGAAAAACATGTAATTATAAATTAAAGAGGTTTTTTAATAAAAAATTTTAAAAGAGTCATAATGAGTGTTTAAATATAGGAATAGTGTAAGTGGCAACACGTGTAATTAAATATCAAATTAAAAGAGTTTTTTGAAAAAATGTCTTCCCTTTTGATATATGAGAGATTTATTATTTTGGCTAATATAATTTTAATATAATTTTATTCTATAACAAATTAGTAGTAAGTGAAAATGCAAAATATTCAAAATAAAATTTAATATAGTTTTTAATGATTTTTTATATAAAATAGTGAAAATTAGTGTTTGGATACATGAATAGTAGATGAGTGGCAAAACATGTAATATCAAATAAAAGAGTTTTTTTAAAAAGTGTCTTTCCATTTAATATATAGTAGATTAAAAAACTGCAAAATTTTAAAAATATTAAAAGAAAAACATTTGAAGTTTACGTGGCCGCACCATATTTTTTGAACTTTTTAATTTATAATGAAGTCCTAAATGGCATATGCACAATTTGTTGAATTTTTAATTTATTTTTTAATTTTTAATTTTGATTTATTTATTGTAGTTTTTGTTTCTTTTTTAATTAATAATTTTAATGAAAATTATCTCGAATAAATTAAGTTAAATAATAACTATATAATATAAAACTAACAATAATTATTTTTCTATCTATGTTTTCATTTAAAAATTTTGAAGCTATACATATATTACTCTATTTAGTTAACAAAAATATAATTGTATAAAGAAAATTTCATATCGTACGCAAAAATGAGTAAAAAACTAAAATCATAATAATTGAATACATTAGAATAATAATAAATTATAGTAGTCAAAATTCTAATTTATAGACATCTTTGGTTTAACTTGAATAATTAAAAAAACATAAGAAACAACTGAAATATTTCAAGGTGATATTTAAATGTAATAAATACTTCATAAAAATTAAAAATATCATAAATATTCTAATTTTATTTTTTTCCAAATATGTTAAATTTATTATACTTAAAATAATTGTATTAGCAAAGTTGATGAATTTAACTTGAAAATTTTAAACATGATAAAAAATAATTTAATTTAAATTTTTAATGTTTAAAAATTTAGTAATTTTATTATATTATTGGTCAACATTAAATTATAAACAAATATTTTTAAAATAATATAGGAATAATTTTATAAATATTTTGTTATTAAACAGATACATTGTATAACACGGGGCATCATCTAGTTAATATTATTTTGAAAATATTTTGTGTATTTTTCATTTATTCAAAGGATTACGTATATGTTATAAATAATAGAAAGTGTCCTTTTCTAAAAATACTAGCACACTAAATTACATGTCTACGCCATTTTATTTGAATGATTGTTTTATGATTGAAATTGTGTTTGTTAGGATTACAAACGAGTTGTCTAGACATTTTATTTAAATTTTTCATGCATTTATCATTAACTTATGTTTTTGATTTTCATAAGTTCTCATATAAATGTTCTCATATGAATGCTATTCATGAATGGAAGTCATATTATGTGTATACATTATGTGTGGATGACCACCATAAATATTCATTGTATATAGATAACGTGAATGATGAATGAGATTTGTGAATTATATAGGTGTTGGTGAAATGATACTCAAATCTTTTGAACGTAAAGAGAAAGAAATGACGAATTTGTTAGAGAATAATTTTAACAAAATATATGAATTGTTAAAGTGCATAAATACGTGCCTAGAGTTTAGAACATATGAAATATAACATGCACCTAAATAGCAACATAAACTAAAAATTGTACCTAAAAACTAAGAAAAAGCACACATGAAAACTTAAAAAAATGCACATATGAAAACTATAAAAAAAAAAGCACATATGAACAAGCTCATCTCCCAATCCATACCTAGAAACTGAGTGAAATACTAGTTGTTGTTGTTGTCCACCCACAAAAATATCATTTACCATAGGCATGCCTATTCCAGGTATCAGGTTGGGTATTTATGGGTTCGGCTCAGTTACAGGTAATTCGAGTATATAAAATCATTACCCAAACTATACCCGTTAAATTCGGGTCCGGTAACTCAGATTTTGGATCGGGTAGTTAACATTACTACTTGGTTCGGATAATGCGAAAAAAATTTAACATAAACTACCTTATCAAATTAAATTATAATACAAAATACATATTACCATATATCTTTTCCTAATCTAGGTAAATACATTTTACAAAAAAATCTCCTGCTGTCCAAAAACAATTTCCATAAAGTATCCCAAAAATTATGACAAAAACACAAGGTAAGTAATATTTCCAAAAAAAAGTTTAATAACTCAGTAAGAACCTAGCATTCAAGATGTGATTTTCTTATTTCAGTTGTCGGAGAATCTTTGTTCCATCGTACTGTAACGAAAAACATAACCATTTATGTGTAAAAATCAAGGCTGGAACTATTTTATGAGTGAGTGGACTCCTATATTGATCCAAGATTCTACCTCTTATACTAAATGTTGATTCCGATGCAATTGTAGATGCTGGAATTGCCAAAATATCTCTTGTCACACATGCGAATACATGATAACTCGAACTATTATTTCTCCACCATATCAAAAGATCAGGTGTCAGACCCAAAGCACTACGTACATCAATTTCTATTTTTTCAATCAAGTAAAGCTCTAACTCATTTTTTGTCTCTTCAACATCTCTATTATCGACATTAGGGGTGGGCGTTCGGTTTTTGGTTCGGGTTCGGTTCGGATAATTCGGATTTTGGATAATTCGATTAGGGGCATATGGGAACAGTTCGGGTTATTTCAAAATTCGGTTTGGATTCGGTTCGGATCCATTTGGGTTCGGATCGGTTTTTTCATTTTTATTAGGACCCGAAATGGAACCGAAACTCTAAAATATCCATAAAAAATCCAAATTATCCGAACAACTTAGCTAAAATCCAAGTTAATCGAATCAAAAATCCAAAATATTGGACAAAACCCATAAATATCATAGTTACCTTACTAAAAATCTATTTTTCTACCTAAAATCCTAACTATCCGATCACAATTACATATATAGTCATATATATACAAATTTTTTGGTTATACTTTCGTGTTTTGGTTCGGTTCGGGTTCGGATTCGATTTTTCGGGTTGGGATATATAAGGACCGTTCGGGTTATTTGGAAGAACATTTCGGTTTCGGTTTCGGTTTTTTCGGTTCGGATTTTGGATTTCGGTTTATATGCCCAAACCTAATCAACATACATTTTTCTCCATTCTCTAAAAGGATCATCTTCTTCATCAGGATCAACAATGTCCCAATCTTTTAATCCTTCAAAATTCGTCTCTTGCTTCCATTAAGAGAACCACTAGCTATTTTGCATTCTGCAAGATAAACTTCGTAAAGACTCCACAACAAATCCAAGAATCCATCTTTGATTTCACAACACTTTGGATTATCTTTCCCAAATATTTTTTTGCAAGAGAGTGTGTCACAAATCTCATCTTCCTACATGGATCTAAAACACAAGCAACAATGATAATTTTGTTAATTTTCTCTAAACCTTCCCAATATTTGTCAAACTTGTCAACCATTGATTTTCCCATTTCACTCCAACTATCATCAGGATTAGCCATCATAACTTCTAGTGCTTTTGAAATCTTGCAAATCTCATTGTAGCAACCACAAGATATCACTTCCTTTGAAGCATAAAATATCAAAGTAAATCATAAAATTTCTTACCTTTCGTTCAGCATTCTCCCAATCTTCAAGAAATGGAGGACCAACCCTTTAGATTTCGGTTACATTATCCTTGAAAGTGATTTGCATAAAGCTTTTCTTCCTCTAACATATATTCAAATGTCTTTCTAAACTTTAACATAAGATGAGTAGAGTTCCATCTAGTACCACAATCCAAAAAATGGTGTAGCAGATCGTTTGTCAAGAATGAGGATTGATGAGTCATTTCCCAAGGAGACAATGAATATGTTAAAGGCATTGGGATCAAAAACGTATTTTCGAATGAAGCCTTGGAAATAAATTTGATAGAAGTGAGCCTCCCGTGGTGTGCAAATATTTTCAATTTCTTCACTTAAAGTTTGAAATCACTGAGCTTAACTGGATATCACAAGAAGACGATTCACAAGTATGTGATGGACTACTTTTGGGATGGGGCTTTTCTGTATGGCAATACAAAGATGGTCTACACCGAAGGTGTATTTCAGAGGTTGAGATCCCGAGATTCTTGTTTGCTTTCCATTGGGTTAGAATATGGTGGACACGCCGAGCACTTGTAGTCTGGCGGCAAAGACCCCAGCTGTGATTCAGGCACCTCCCGAATTCGAGGCTTCCCTATGTAGAATGTTGTAATTTTTCTTCATTTTTTGTATTGTTTACAAAAAAGAGTATGGTGGACCCTTCTCCATATTCAAGATGGTTCAAAAGGTTCTTCAAACAGGTTTTGGTGGCCTACAATGTTCAATGATGCTCAAGAGATGGTTTCGAAATGTGATGTGTTTGCCAAATAAAAGGAAAGATTAGCAATATGAATGAGATGGCTTTGAATTATATTTTATAGGTGAAGTTCTTTAATATTTGGGGCATTGACTTTATGGGACTCTTCTCATCATCTCATAGAAACTAATACATTTTTTGTAGCAATGAAATATGTTCCAAATGGGTTGAAGTGATTGCAAATCCTACACAATAGTTTAATGTAGTGATCAAGCTCTTCAAACAATCATATTCTCATGTTTTGGTGTGCCAAGGGCAATCATAAGTTATGAGGGAAACCATTTTGTGAAAATGATTTTTAGGATCCTCTTCTTCTATGGAGTCAAACACGAGATCACAACCCGTATCACCATGAAACTTTAGGTCAAGTGAAAGTTTCAAACCACAAATCAAGGCCATCTCTGAAAAGATTCTTGGAGAGATCAAAAAAATATTAGTCGATGAAACTAAATTATGCTCTTTAGATTTATAGGATGGTTTTCAAAACTCTCATAAGTACCACTCCATTCAATTTTTTTTATGGAGAGTCTTGTTGTTGTGAATTCGCCTGCGAATTTAGGTTAGAAAGAAAGAGATTGAGGCAAATCCCTGCGCTCTAGAGTTTATTTATTGATCAAAGTGTTAAACTTTACAATATACTAAAACGCCTTATATAATGCCCCAAAACCCGATCCTATTAGAAAAACCTAGAAAAATAATTTTATTTTCCTAAAATAGACCATACCGTACCCCGGGGACCTTCGATCCCGGACCCCTGAAAACTAATCCTAGCGCAACTAACTAATCATGAGATTAGGCCCAATAGAATTGGCCAAAGGGATGACGTGGGCCCTTCAATACTATTTTATGTCATATAATTAACTCTTGTCATTTACCAGGTGAGTTTGTATATTAGACTCTGGGTTTCCAAGTTCTTGAACTTTAATTTCATAATCGCTTTAGAAAATCGGCTAAACCACTTGGAAAAAACTTGAGGAAACAAGGCAGAAAATATGTGAGAGTTTCAAACTTATAAAGAGAAGACCAAGATCTTTTATGGAATGAAATTTCAAAAAGGTTATTTTGGAAAAATTCCAAGTCAAGAAGTCAAGACCATTTGTCTTAAAAAATTGTGTCCCTATAGAACATTAGTTCTATATAATACAATTGGTGGTGAGTTTGTGATTAATAGATAATGTAGCAAACCTATATGGTAGATTCAAACTTAGAAAAACACATCATTGGATTCAAAATTTGTATAATCGCTTTAATAACATCATTTGTAAACAATTTCTTTTTGTTATTTAGTCGTAGTACTTATGCACACTGATGGTCTGTGGCTAATACAAAACAAGATAAGCTAGTCGCAAAAAACCTAAACACCTTTTTTAAATGTTGTTGTCTTTAAGAGATACCACACATGTTTAAATATTTTCTAAATTGCCCCAAAACTCTTTGAATAACAAATGCTTTTTCTTTAGCACATTAATCTCTGGAACACTACAAATCAATTCAATTATCCAAACTCAATTAGCAGAAACGATAATTCTTAAACCACTTGCTCTCTATTGAACAACAAATTCCCCTAATGGTGCATATTCACTAAACAATCCCAACATAAATTAGAATATTAGGATGAACAGACAAAAGGTGTCAGCATCTAGTACATAAAAACAACAAACAAAATCCAACATATGTTTTCGAGTAGCGAGTAAGAAGTAACGAGGAAGTTGAAAAAACTTCTATCTCGCATGAAATTGTCTAACAAAACTTCCTAGGGAGATTAAAAAAGAAAGTTCCATCCGACAAAAAAAGATTTGGTTCTAAACAAGAAATGTACATTTTTAAGAAGTGTAGCAACATACCCAACTCATTCCTCTTAATCCTCAATTGACTGAATCTCTCCCATCATTATCCTGTTACTAACCACATTAAATCCCAAAACCGATGCACTTAAGCTTACCTTCTTCCCTTTCTTAGCTTTCTTCTTTCCTCCTCCAACTTTCGAGAACCCTTCATTAGTATTATAATAGTCTTCGTTTGTGTTGTTTCGGGTTCCGACTCCCGACCCCTTTGTTTGAAATGCAATCTCCAATACTTCTGATGGTAAAAGATCTTTGTAGTTGAGAAACTTATCAATGAACTTGTGCTCTGGATCAAATGATCCCAAATTTTCAATTAGAAGAGTTTCAGCTTCTGATCGAGATAGCTTCAGACAAAATTCCAACACACTAGTATCTGAAAAAAGGGATACACAATTGAGAAAGAGGCAAAACTGAAAAACTAGTGTGTAATATTAGCTTTTTTTTCATACCTCCTGAACCAAGAAGTCTGAGACATTCACTTCTGCACCAATCTCTGAAGCCATTTGCCTCTGAGAAACCACATAACACATGAGATATACAATGCTGCTATAAGAGGATCAGTAAGAAACAAACCTGTGAGTTTCGTCACTGTTTCTTTTTTTCCTTTACTGACAACAGGTGAAGACAAAATCTGATCTGCAGATCCAGTCGAAACTGATTTCTGTCGATTCAATGAGCCTCCTGCATTTGTTTTCCCTGAAGTGTTTTTGGTTCCCCAACTGTTTTGACTTGAGAGCTGAGGGAAATCTCCCCTGCTCAAACATAACTTTCTATTAGTCAAATCCTTCACCGATCAAACGTGCAAACACATATAGCATCCGCAAGTTATAAGCTTTTCCTTGAATATATTTAATCATTAACGACTTGGAAACTCAACAAACAAGAGAGATCAGAGATTCATACTGTTTTGGTTCTTGGGTTGACTGCTCAATTGGACCCCAGAAAAGGTCATCATCGACTTTGGATTTTGATTGAGAAGGGGAAGATGCAGAACGTGACCAGGAAGGAACACCACCCTGAGGAGCCTGTGATAGAGTAGTTTTCTGGGTGGTATGCACTGGATTAGAGGGCGGATGAGACGATGTTGTCATCTTCTCCTGCTCCTTCACAATGTCCCTAAGTGAGAAAGGTTTAACAGATTTTTTCGGAGCAGTGGACCATGCAGCAGCTGGTGGAGAACTATTCACAGTCTCTCCTTTCCAGAGGACGAAATCTCCCAAAGAAGGCCCAGAAGGAATAGCAGGCAAAACTTCCTTCTCTTGCTGCTGCTCAACTCGAGAAGTTTTTCCTTTGTCAACAGAATTTGCCAGGATGGATACATCTGCACTAGGAACACGTGTAGCACTTTTTGCTCCAGAATTTTTCGCCCTCGCAGATTTCTTGCGGCTTTTTTTTGTTTCTTTGGCCTCAATAAAGTTATCATCATCTAAAGACTCTGGATTAGTGGCTGTGACTTGCATAGTTGTGTTGTTAGGGATAATTTTAACTTCCCTCTCCTTGTCACTGGATTTGGCCAAAACATTATCAACCTTTAAGTCATGTAAGTGGACTTTATTGCCAGTACCAGTTTGAATACTAACTGACTCTCCATGAGTCTCTCTAGGGATGTTATGATCTGAATTGGCAACAATCCCAGCCCAAGGAGCAGCCATTCCAACTGAACTCACAGAAGTAGAAACCTTCGGAACTAGAGCTTCTGCTTGTGCTACCCTCTGTTCCTCCATTTGAATTTCTAGCAATGACTTTGGTTTAAACCCAGGGGCAGGCTTCCAAGCTCGTCCTGGTTGTGTTCGTGTGTTTTGCAGCGAAGACTCATTGACTGCATCAGCTTCTGAACGCATCAGGGAGGTGTTCGAAGCTGTCAAAGTGTCAGATGGCTCTTTATTTTTACCCTTTGTCTCAAGATCATCAGCAATTCCAGTGTCAGATTGCTTTGCCTCATGCTGAGAAGCATCTGCCTTAACCAAATCAGTAGACTGCTTGTTAGCTCGTTGTTTCTTGGACTTCTTTTCAGAAGTCTTCCGCCCTCCAGAAACTTCACTGTTTATAACTTCAGTTGCAAGAACTTCCACACATGACTCATTTCTGGTCTCTTCCTGTCCAGAATACACAGCCTTAGTCTGATCCTTCATCAACTTATTTTCACATGTTTCTGGAGTTATCATAGTAGCAGAAACTCCCTGCTCGCAAATCCCAGAATTAATAGGACTCAGCCTTTCATTGTTTGGATAGCTCACAGATTCTTCTTCTACGTTAAGTACAGGCTTTTCTGTATACATGCTACTCATGTAATCTGAAGAACCTGTTCTTTCATGTTCTGATTTTGAATCATGTTTATGGCTATCACCCATTTGATCTACAAGACCTGTCTGGGTCCTAGGGTCAACATTTCCAAACAGCTGGTGCTGCAGAGAAGGGGTTCCAAAAGTAGCAACATGATGATTCGTAGGTAGTGAGAGCAAATCAGTTGTGTTGGCACCTCCCTCCTCATGCGAAACAGGAAACTGCATCTGCTGATTGACGTGAGTAGTGTCCTTTGACGGTTGCAGCCTAAGCGCATCAAAAGATGGCTGCAACTGTCCATAAGATGGCTCTCCAAACCATTGCTGAGAACGCTGCTGTTTAGCAAGAACCTGGGAGAACAGTTGTTGCTGACGTAACAACTGCTGCTGCTCTTCTTGTTTCTGTTGTTGGTGTTTCAGTAACATCATCTTTTCCAGCATTTGACGCTGCTGTTGTGTAGAAAGGGACGTCTGAGTACTCAACTGCAACAAGAGCTGTTGCTGTTGCAAAATATTGAGCAAATGTTGATCTTGGGAAAGTCCGGACGCATGCATCAGTTCAGGAGATAACATGCCTCCTTTATTATTATCAATAGGTTGACCAAGTAATCCTTCCAAAGGTGAATTCTGCTCTGGCAGCCTTTGCGGTTGGACCCCAAAAGGAAGTTGAGTTTGGAGAGTTTTAGCATGGGGCAAATCATTTTCCTTTTGATTGGAATGCGGCCAAGAAGGAAGAGGACCACCACTACTAGCAGGAGGAGACCTACCCGTCACACCTTGGAGGAGGGACATTATATCAGAACTTGGAGAACGGGCAGGTTGTTGAGCATTTTCTGACACATTCTCTGATCCTGTCATCAGGTTTGCAGATTCCCGACCAGGCCAATATGAATACGAACTAGGCACTATTCTCTGCCGTTCAAGTTCCAATTTCTTTGCCAAGAGATACATGTCTGTCCCACTATCAGTACCTGGTAAAGACAAACCTCCAGAATTATTTACAGCATATCCTTGAATACCTGTAGTCCAAAGATAGAAAAAGCAGAAGTAAGCATAGCCTAGACAGGAAACCAAAAAATTATTATTAAAATACATTACATGGACAATGCTAAGACTACCTTGAGCTGGACTGTTCAAACCCCCAGACATCAACGATTCAATAAACCGATTCTCTGCTACAGTCCCTGCAACGTGCTTATACATCATATCAGCCTCACCCACTCCCGAATGAACTTTCCCCACGCTAGGGAAGGCTGGTGTACCCACTGCATCAACATATTCATTTTGCTTGGCACCAGTAAAACCAGGTGGTGGACCCGACTTAGCCCGCAAATGTGGCATTACATCACCAAGTAATGAAAAAGGAGAATCACTTGGTGCACTTGCAAGACGAACTAGTAAATCTATGCCAAAGTATCCAGCCTCAAACCATCCAATAATATCAGTTCCAGAAAAAGGACCCTGGATTAGACCCTGAGGATCTTTATAGTAGAGTAGAAGTTCTTCAGGCGAAGATGGCAGAAGCTTTCTAGCTTCCAGCTCCGTGTCGAACACCAGAGATGGCTGTCTTCTAAGAGCAGGATCTTCGCTAGTTAGCCATCTGGATTCACCTTTGGACTGTGGCAGCATCATCACATTACCATCTGGATGGCTTCTTGAATCTTTAGAATGTGACCAGACATTATCAGAAGATTTCAGCCTGCTATCACCTGAAGAGTCATTCCAATCATGTGAGATCCTACTTGTTCTTTCTTCCACAGATGGCTGCCGCCATGGAGAGACAGATTGAACATGATTATTTCCCTCCATACTAAGTTCTTTCAGTTCTCTGACAGGCACCTCATTGCCTTTCCTTAAAGGAGCATAACCTTCATGAGAAGCTGCATACATAACAGGAACACAATCTTAAACATTTACACCTTCAAGAACACTGCTCAAAGAATTTTAACGAATACAAATCAACTTCTGATGACTATTTGAAACAGCAACAACATGAGTCAACAAGCCACAGAATGCCCACACATACCTTCAGGCCCAAACTTATCATCTGGATAGAACCTTGTTTCTCCACTTTCATCTTTAGATTCTTTAGCAGCATATGTCATATCTTCTCTACTTCCAGCTGTATTAAGGCATTCGCAAAAATTTAACAATTATATCATACAGATAACACCAAAAGCCGTGATGTTTTTCACAGAATTCGTACCAGGCCTGATTCGCCTAGGTTGTGAAAACTCTCCTGGATTTCGTCCACTAGGACCATCCTTTGACGTTTGAGGGGCACCACTGCTCACTACCTTTCCCTTCTCAATTGCATCCAGAACATTCTACAAGGACGAACATGGGTGTAACATTTAAAAAATTGAGATGCTATAGAAAGGAGTAAAACACTAACTAACATAAGAACTACTCACCATTTCATCGGAACTTGGGGCGCAGAGAGCGAGAGGATCTGATGGCTGCTCACAAGTAAGAGAAGGGACCTCAATGAACCCATCTGGAAACTTTTCATAACACTCTATATCTGCCATTCGGTACAACTCCAAAAGTTTCATTCTGCTATATCTTAGATGCATAGGCTCACCAGGACCACCTTCCCCCTTGTGAGAGGCAGTTCCAGGGGGGTGAGACTGGTTTGATGTGCTATTCAAAAGGTTTCCACCAGCACTCATCCTTCCACGGCCAGCTGAAAAGATAGCAATGTTGTCTCCACGTCCCCTGCTGTGAGAGGAGGCTGGGACCTGCTTGTTTGGTGTTGATTGGCTGTGAAGAGCTTCCCCTCTCCCTCTACCTTGAGAGGGTCTCCAGGGCCGGTAATGGTCTCCATCACCCGAAGGAAGAGATGGACCCTTCTCACGGCTTATCTCACCATCTTTACCAGATTCATCCCACCTATTACGCGTAATCTCAGCTTCCTTATCATCAGGTCCCCAGCGAGAGTTCCACTTGCTCTCACGCCTCTGCTCAGGCCCAGCATCCTTGTTTCCTGAATCAGTCCATCGGTCGTTCGGACCACGCCGTGGTTCCCCATAGTGTTTAGCGCCTACATTATCCCACCGATCCACCTTCTTATTATCACCAAAGTCTTTCTCGTTATTCCACCAGCGGTCTTTACGAACAGTGGACAGGGTATCCCTTTCCTCATCACGCCAGCGATCACGGCGACCACTCTCTGAATCAAGCAAGGATGGACGGAAAACATCTTTTTTCTTCAGATTATCCGGTGTCTCCTCCCCATTTCCTCCTGATTTCACAACATCTGAGTGGCTTCCATACGGATTTTGCAGTGCCTGAGCTTCCTGTAAAAGTTAAACGAGGCTGCATGTTAAGTGGAAATAAATCGGAAAAAAACAAACTACACAAACAAGCAATATGAATATACCACAGTTCCCGTTCCAGTCTTGTTCTCCCCTGGTTTGGAGAGAAGCCACTGAGGTGAAAGAGGAATAGCATTGTCAGAACCCTGGATGTCTGCACAGATAAGGCTAAACGTCACTTTACTCCTCTGGAACAGACAATTTAGAGGAATATAGTGTATTCAGCTTGTATCTCTTGGACAAGAGGTTTAAGATGGCAAGCAAGTTATTACTCTCAAATATTATTGTTCTGTTAGGAATCAGGAAAATATTTTACAGTAGCAATTTGCCAACAAACATCAAGTGATTTACATAATGAACAACAAAATGCCTCACTGTAAGATGGAAACAGTCCGCATCTTATAGATCTACAGCAACACTGAGAAAACCGCAGAACTAAACGCTACTCATCTGATAGGTCACAGAAGACATGGCAAAGCTGATGTAACCAACAAAACAAATTCAATTTGGGATGGATCTCCCAAATTAAAACCCAAGAGCTGGAAACTTAGTGATGTTATCGCTTTCGCTCTCAAGCGTATTTTGTCTACATATTTATAATAAAAAGTTACACCCATCCGGAGACCCCAAAACCCCTAATTAAATCTGGAGGCTATATAAACTACGTAACGCGAATTCAAACGATGATTGAGCATCGCACACAGAAGAGTAGCAATCTAATTTACGACTTAGGGTTTAACAAAAACAGAGGAGACGAAATGGGATACTCAAAACCAATTCACATAATCGGGGGAAGAAAAAATATGGGGGAATACCTTTGAAGATCTGGCGCGGAGGATTGATGGAGAGATTCTTGTTGCGGTGGTCTGTGGCGGAGTCAGCGGAGGAGTTAGCCATGGATGATCGGTAGGAGTTACACAGTTACAATGAGATAGACGAAGCGAGAGAGAAATAGAGAGAGCGATTAGAGGTGAGGAGGAACTTAGGTTTAAAAGCCCCAAAGAGGAACGACTAAAAATGACGGCGTAGGTTAAGTTATCATTTTTCTATCCTGCGTATAGTAGCATACTCCAATGCTTCTACAATTAAAAGAAAATTAAAAACTTTTTCTCTTCTAGGTTTTTGACAGTTTCCCGTAGTTATCCACATCTTGTCTGAACTCACGCGCGTTGTATGTGCGTGTTAAACATTTGTCTGGTTCTACTTCTAACATTCACATGACGTGCACGGCGCGTGTATTACGCGTTGCACGGCGCGTGTAGTACGCGATGACTAGTTTTATTTGCGTGGTCTTGTTCAAGTTACTTTACTGAAGTCCTTGAGAACGCGAAGAGTTGGGTGCGGATGAAACAGCCTGACAGGTTTTCTAAGTTGTTATTAGAGCCCAATCGATTCTACGATGGAATTAAGTGGGTTGGCTGGTATACAACAAAGACTTTGCGTTTTCTAGTGAATGATTTGTGAGACCCATAAGTGGTCAAAGGTAAATATTCTACATTGGAAAACTAGCCAAATGTTGGCTAATATGTAAGGAGTTCAATACCAAATTAGTATGAGGTCTTTTGGGGTGATACTTAATAAGAAAGTCGTGTAGGCTTTTGTGGTACAAAGCGGACAATATTATACTAAGGGTTATTATGTTTGGTAGTTGCGGCTTAGGGAGTGGGGCGTTACAGTAGGCCCGTCTCAAGCATCGTTTGGGTCACGCTTTTGTAACTTTTCTTCTCGCACCTTAATGATAGGAATAAGGGTGGGCGTTCGGGTATTCGGATCGGTTCAGTTTGGTTCTTTGAGGTTTCGGATAGTTCGGATATAGGCATTTTGGATCTATTCGGGTATTTTTAAAGTTCGGTTCGGGTTCGGTTCATAAATTTTCGATTCGGTTTGGGGTCGGTTCCGGTTATTTGTATAATAAATTTTGATATCCATTCGGTTAATTATTTTATTTTGTTTGGATATCCATTCGGGTATCTCGGTTTTTATTTGATATTTGACCAAAAATCCTTAATATAAATACAAATAAAAATTATTTTTAATTAATATTGTGTAATATAAATATAAGTAACTATTTAATTTGCATATTTAATAAAAATATCTTTTATTTTTTGTGAAGTTTGGCTAGTTCGGGTAATTCGGTTCGGTTCCTAAAATTTTGGTTCAGTTCGGATTCGGTTCCAGTTATTTGGATAATAAATTTTGATATCCATTCGGATAATTTTATAATTCGGTTCGGGTTCAGAACCGGATATTTTGGTTCGGTTTCGGCTCGGTTCTTCGGGTTCGGTTATTTTGCCCATCCCTAGATAAGAATATTTTGAGATCTAATCTAACAATCTAATTATGTAAACTGAAGTGAGTTTGACGTAATCGCGACACATAAATCAAATTGTAAAAAAGTCGCGTCTCTTTCTCTCAATTTTTCATCGTCGCACACACACCGTTTTTTGCTTTTTCGGGCCACCGGATTTTTTTGCTTTCTTATTGTTTCTCTTCTTTTGTTAATCAAGTTTAGGTTTTTGTTAACTTTACACAATGATTGCATCGTATTCTTCTCTAATGGCGTGTGTGGTTGTTGTCTTTATCTCTTTTCGAGAATGCTTTCCGACGAATATTTCTCCGTTATGCTTTTCTTTTGTCGGCGTTTTCCATTGGTCTTTGGTTTCTAGATATATCTAGAGGTTTACAAAGTTTCATATTTAAAAACCAATTTTTGAAATCATCTTAGCCGGGAGATAAATGGAAGACATTTGATGTCAGTGTTGTTTCAAAATCAGATTCCATTCTTGATGCTACATGGCTTCTCATCCTTCTAATTTATAGTCTCGAAATCACGATGGTATTAGATTTTATGGAAACTGTTTTCATTGGATGAAGTTGCAAATTTACGCCAATGTTAATTGGGCTTATTGACTTTTAAGTAATAGCAAGGGATATGAGATTAGTTTTCCCTCGCTTGAAATTAAAGTGTAAGTTTGAACGGGATGAATATGCTAGACAAAGAGAAAGCATCGTATAGAAGGATTCAGTTCAAACGATAGAGTCTTTTATGGGGATACTCGAGAATGCTTGCAATTCCAAAAGTGATATGACTACCACCATGGATGATTGTGCTCATATTTTCGATGTTTTAGGACTTGCAACGAAAATAATATGGCTATTTTGGACGATTTGGAGGTTGTTAAACATGTCAGTTTGGCATACGAATCGCACTAGAGTAAGACCGGTTTTTAAGGAGGAAAATAACAATGTTTATCACTGTTTAGCGAGTACGACTTCTCTGCAACGAAAGTGTTGTGTGACTTCACTTCTTGTGTTATACCATATTTATTATATGGCGCATCCATATGCTGATGTAATAACTTATTTTCGAAGTTTTGTATTGTGACTTTGTAAAACCGTTTGATATTAATGAAATGATGTTTTTTAAAAAAATAAAATTGTAATTCATGAGATTTTAACATGTCTCATTGTTAATAAAGATTATAACATGTACTTGAGGAAAAATAAAAAAAAACATAAAAGTTAAAAATCGATGCCCATAAACAAAATCGCGAAGAACCCTAAAAGGTGAAGAAGAAATCTCGAAGAACACTGAAACTTGTGGAATTTGTTATGCAATTTAAGTTCTCAGTAAGAAGAGGAGATTATCGGTGAGTTTTCTCATGATTGAATTGAAAATTTTTCTTAAATCGTGTTTTAAGATTCGGAATTCGGCAGAGTTTGTTAGTTTTAGAAAACATTATGAGTAACTTGTCTGGAGGTGCTAGTGGAATATCAAATGGTCGATCATCTGGAAGAGTTGTTGGTGTTCCAAGGAGTTGTTGGTGTGGTCAATCAATTGTGGCAAATGTATTGAGAAACGATTAAAATTCAAATTCGTCTTGAGTTTAGGTTATGTAAATTATGGTGGACTCAACTACGTACTTGATCATGTATTGTGGTGTAGTCGGTGAATGATAAGCATGTTTTCAAATGGGTAGATGAAACTTTATCGGATGAGATTCAACAGCTAAGTTCAAGTATTGTGCGTCTCCAAGAAGAATTGAAAGA
>OVAV01000127.1:0-16450 GCA_900406375.1 Iberis amara | reverse complement strand
CTCTAATCTTATTTAATAAAATGTGTCCTCCATTGGTAGAACCCTATTGAGTTCTTAAAAAAAAAGTTTTTAAATATATCATACATATTACACAACTTGGTTCATACAGTTTAAAGCACAACAATACAAGCAAGGTACACAACTTGATTCATACAATCAAAGTACACAAATTGGTTCATACAAGTCATTGATTAGCTTGTTTTTGAGAATCAAAGTAAGAGAATCTGATACCAACCTATCTGGTTTAATACTGCCAAATATTTGAACCACACCAACAATTGTCAATTGAAAGTCTAGTCTAATTCAGAAGCTTCTGGTCAAAGTGCCACACTCCTGCAAAGCCAATAAAGATTGTAAAAACCAAAAAGTAAACTATCATAACACTCTCTCATTTGATATACATACCATGGCCTTTCCCAACCATCCTTAGCTGAGTGATGTAATTTGAGGTCATCTTGATTGCTTCAATCTGCTCTCCAAGAAACTCGCTCTCCACGAAATCAGCTAACTGTGGATCATTGTTCTCTGATGCAATCTGTTGTTATATAATTTAGTTATAAGTTAAATGTAGTTTAAGAAAGTGATGATGGATATGTTTGGGAACTCACTGTGAAGGTTTAGAATGCATCTCCTTTTTCACCATGTTCAAATTCTGAGATAGGTGATACAATGGGGTGGAGTTTTTCACTCTTCCTCCTCTTTTGTTCTATACACAGTCACATACCATCTATTTTAAATTTAAATCAACCACATATATCATCTAAGTAAATTGGTATAAAACAAAATTAGTAAAAACCTGGTATTCCATAAACTTCTCTGCGTGCTCTCTTTCTTCATCACTTGATTCCTTGAAGAATCTGTTAATAATTATAATCAGCATCATCTTCATCTATGACTTCAGAATTAAAGCGACCAGAATTTCTGATTTGATGCTATGATCACCTTCTGTAAACTTTACATCTCTACACAATCAGAGTAATCACCAGAATCTATTTCAGAACAATCAGAATGATGCAGAGACACCAAGGGAGCAGAAACCTCCCAAACACTTGAAAGACAATTCAATTTCCTAAGGCAGAAACAGAGAGGAGTTATATGAAAACCGCAAAGAAGAGAAGGGAGACCTGATAGTTGTGATTGAAGCTGTAGCGAAGCTGAGGATCAATCTCAAGGGAATCTTCGTCGTCATCGGCGAGACTTCCTTCGTCGTAAAGGGAATCTCAAGGATCGATCTCAAGGTCTTTTTCCCTTTTGCCCGAGGCGAGGCAAGAGAGAGATAGTGTAGAAGAATTTTTTAATAATTTTTTTTAAAGAGCCAATCCCCTCCTTACACGTATAGCGTTGTGGAGGGGATCTGAAGTTCCTTGTTTTACAATCGGTTCTAGGATAAAATTATTTTAAAAAATTAATTTTGAGCTTTTTTGGTTTAGATACCAACTTAATATACCCATTATAATCTCCATTGGAGATGGTCTAAGGCAACAATTTTTCTATAAAAAAAATGTGAGTAAATTATCACCGCATATGGTTGTAAACTGTAAGTGGACTTAGCTAAAGAAGGCGAAGAATAAGGTAATCTGGCAGAGAAGTTACATATAAGAAAACGATTGACTTTGACGTTCTCATCACCTCTATCGAAGTTAAGAGGATAGCTTGACAGATTGTAATGAAATCTACGGTATGAGTAGATATCTAGGTAGGAGTTTTCTGCAATGATGGCTGGTCGGGAATGTCAAAAGAATCAATTATTGGTGTATGATTTTTTTTATGGTTAGAGAAGTTTTATTTTTCTATTATTTCAAAACCAATGGATAGGTACATATATTGGAGGCGATAATATGTATGTTACAAGGTTTTTTAAAAGACTATTGCTCTTTGTAAAATCGATTAGTTATTAAATTCAGTTGTATTTTTTTGTTTTTTTATTGTTGTTATGGGTTTATGACTTTAAGGTGGTTTTTCTTCTTTAGCGGGTTTTATGATGTCGAATGTAAGTATAAAATCTGAACCAAGTTGTTTGTTGGGTCACCAGTTTTATTGTTCTAACTGTGGAGCTATATCAAATTTGAAAATAGTGTTTATATTTAATATGACAAACACATTTTAAAACTTTCAAAATATAAATTTTTTTCTAAAAAAAAACACGCATGTCTACGCGGGTGTTCATCTAGTATTTAAATAAAGAAAAACTCAGACACTTGTATGGCGAGTGGGAAGAATTTAGCATCGAAAAATTTGCTCGAATATAGCATAATTAATTTCGTAATTTTTACGTGTATATGAAGAAATATGTTAATGAAACAGTATAGGCTGGTGACTAAGTTGTGAGATATAAATATTTTGATTTTGAACTTTTCATATACAAAATGAATCCTCTGAGTCTGCCTACTAACTTAAGTGAACTCCCGATCCATTTTTATAATAGAAAACATACAAGACGAATTGTTTAAGATATAGAATGGAAACAGAGGATGATAAAACAATAAAAGAAAGGAATCATTTGATTGTATATACTATATTATATTTGATGAATTATTTTAAGATTATACTACATTTTAAAACAGTTTAAAAATTATTTCATTTTCTAAAATATGATAATTTTAATTACAAAATAAATCAGCATCGACTAAAATTTAGTCGACGAATATGTAAAACTAATTCCATCTTGACACAGAAATGGTCTTCTCTCTACGCCTAAGATCGCTAAGATCGTTAGCATATCATGTTTTATTTTTCCCTGCCTACTTCTGTTCTGACGCTGCTAGGTATAAGGTCTGTACTTTTTTTCCTGATGCTAGTTTTGTCCCACAAGGTTTTCTAGTGTCAGGTTTTAACGAGACAACCTTATACCACCCCTACAGCACGTCTTCTTCTTCCAGACTCTATCGATCTCATATGTAATTGGTCTTGAACTGCTCCTTTTGTAAATAACTTTTTTATTTCTGATATATAAATTTAACATTTCATAAAAAAAAAAGAATATGTAAAACTTAGTTGATAATTCTAATAATTCAATTTAACAAAAAATTATCAAACAATAAATAAATTAACTATTGTAAAATAAGTCAACACTTATAATAACTTGACTTTATAAAAAATCTACCAGCTAATTATATGTCAGTTTAGTCAAATAAATAGACATATTCAAAATTTAGTCGACAAATAGGTGAAATAAATTAACTTTATCAAAAATCTATCAACTATTAAATATGTCAACTGTTATAAAATAAGTTGAGATATAAAACTTTTAATCAAAGGACATGTAGAAAAGTAAATCAGTTGTTACAATAAATCAACTTTACAAAAATCTATCGGCCAATAAATATAGATAAAATTTCATTTTAATACACCAAATGTATTTCGTTTTATCATTTTAATACAAGAATTTTTAGAAACCAACTTAGTACACCAATTGCTTATTTTACCTACTTTAATACATACACTATCAATCATCTACCCATTTTACACAAGCTTGTTAACTTTCCGTTTAAGGAAAAGTTAACTTTTTTAATCGAAAAAATTAAAAATTCATTAAAAATCGAAACATTTCCAAGATATAAAATTTTTCTAAAATAAATCAAGAAAATACAAAAATTCAATTTTGTTAATACATGTTTAAATTTTAAATTCTGAACAAATTTGTTTTTAAAAAATTGTAAAATATTCAAAAAGTTATTTGAAATTTATTAAAGTAATTTTAGAAAATCTTAGGAATTCGAAAAAGTAAATATAACCAATTAGATATTATTTTTGTTATTTTTTCACTAGTAGAGTAGAGAATGGTGAAGTTTTTTTACAACACTAATCCAATGAAGTTTATTGTTAGTTATATTCTTACTTAAAAAAATTTGAGTTATTTAAAAGATATTTCTAATTTGATGGCATGTAATGTAATACTTAACAAATTAAAAGTTTGTTTTTAATCAATGTTTCACAACTAATAATATTTCCAATCGTCGTCATGAATCGTGAGTAAGAGTGGGCAAGATTAAGAATCCAAATTTTAGCTATACTTGTTCTCCCGACTTGTCTTGTGATTTGTACTTGTATTTTTTATACCAAATATTTGATCAATCTAGTATCCGTCTAAAATCAAAATACTTGCAACTACTTGTTTAGGTTTGACACTTGTTTAATAAATTAAAATCAAAAAGTAAACCTTACATGTATTTTCGAATTGTATATATATATATATATATATATCTGAAATTTTTAAAGAATTTTTTTAAAAATTGACGGCTTTTTGAATTATTGTTGTTATTTTCTATTTAAAATTTATACATGTTTTAATAAAATTATTTATTTATTTTATTTTTATTTTTTGAATTTTTGAATTTTTCTTTTTTGGATTATTAATAAAATTTTAATTTTGTCGATTAAAAAAATTTAACGGTGCCTTAAACGGCAAGTTAACGAAGTTGTATAGAATGGATAGATGACTGATAGTTTTGTATTAAGATAAATAAAATAAAAAAATTTAGTATTAAGTTGAATATTCCAAAAAATTCATTTATTAAAAGGGTAAATAAAATTCATTTGGTTTGGTGTACTAAAATGGTATATTTCATAAATATATCAACGGAGAATAAAAAAAATTAATAAATTATTAACAGTATTTACATATTAATGTTATCTTCTTAATTATTAAAAAATTATATATTATTTAATAAATTACAAAAATAACTTTTTAATTATTATATTTTAGTAAAAAAAATTACTATATTCAATAAGGATAATTTCCTTTTTTATACAGTAAAATTAGTTTTCAAAAGTATAAAAATTTAAGTATATTTTTAAAATTTCTAATAAAAATGCATGGTATTATCTAACTTTGCCTAAAAAACTATTTTCGGTCAGGACACTTAAGTAGTCAAGTGTAACCGTAAGCTATGACGTAATGGAAACTACTATAGAAATGTATGGATTTCTCAAGTCTCTTTCCGACATTATGGGGTCTAAAGAATCAGCAGTCGAATCGAATATGCTTTTGATGTCTTAAAATTAGGAAGATATTATTAGAAAAATGGAGGGGGTTGGTTGAAAGAGAAAGCGAGGCACATGCATATAGATTGGTCAAATTTCATTCATTGTATCTTTTGCAATTAACATCAGATGACTATAAACATTTCGTATTTTGATTTGCAATGTATTTGGTAAACTCATAACAGCCACTCTCTTTGAATTTTGGTTCTTCGGTTGACTAATGACTAGGGCGTCTTTTCTAATTTTTTTTGTCGTCATTACATAAAAGAAAAAACATAACAATGTCCAAAAAATTAAAACATAGATTGAAACAAAGGACAGAACACAAATATATCCATGTTTATCTTTATTTTTAGATTTTGGAAAATTAGTTTAAAAGATTTACTTTCCTATATTTGGGAAACTAACATTTTATTACAATACTTTCTAAAACTATTTTTTTTCAAATTTAGGTCTCTTTTACCTTTAATAATTTTTAAAAATTATTCTTTTAAATTTTTGTTATTTATACAGAATGATCATTATAAATTAGAACGGTCGTTCCATAATGTTCTAGGGAGTTCCGGTAGATTTTGGAACGATCATTCTAGCATAGAACATCGTTCCTTAATGTTCCACGAACTATACTGAACATTATGGAACGGATGTTCTAGGCCAAATGGTCGTTCCACCATTTTTGAATTTTTTTTGTGGTTTCTATTTGAAGATCCGTCCTCAGCTCTATGGAGTCTCATGTAAGTACAATAATATACAAATATTCAATATTTTTTGTGTGTTTTTGTTTATCTACAAATATTTAATCTTTGTATTGTTGGTTTTTAAGGTATGGTGTAATAGATCGCCTCTTGATTAATCTAGAGTGACACTGTGATCTTCAGTATACACTTTAATGGTAGATTTAAATGGACACAATAGAAAGTCTATTCTAGAACACGTCATATTCTAGAATATATTTTCTAGAAGTGGACATATTCTAGAATAGATTTTCTAGAACACATCATATTCTAGAATAAATTTTCTAGAATACGTCATATTCTAGAATTCTAGAAGACGTCATATTCTAGAATAGATTTTCCAGAAGACGTCATATTCTAGAATAGATTTTCCAGAAGACATCGTCTTCCTAAAAACACAAATCGATCCAATCAAACATTAACTTGTTTTTTTCACAAAAACCACTCGAAACTAAGAGA
Organism: Iberis amara; assembly: GCA_900406375.1. Taxonomy (NCBI): domain Eukaryota; kingdom Viridiplantae; phylum Streptophyta; class Magnoliopsida; order Brassicales; family Brassicaceae; genus Iberis; species Iberis amara. The sequence continues at coordinate 10,274 of OVAV01000127.1, read as the reverse complement.
TCATCTCAGGAAACTACAAGAAGAAGAAAAACACACTCCACAATGTCGCTTATGTGATAGGTAAATAAGTAAAAGGTAGCTTATGTGATAAGAAGCTAACAATGTCGCCTTTGAAGATCAAAACATTAACTAAACATATATAAATGAATTTACACATCTAAGAACTTACCTTATATGTCAACTCTAATCATATATTACTTGATGTTTTCTTTGTGGATTTTGATAAAGGATTCCATTGGCTTTGCTGATGGCGGTAAAACTATGTCATTAAGAAAAGCGACGATTCAATTTTTTCCGAACGTGGCTTTGACCAATTTTATATGTCCCTGATCTTAAATGCACCTTGATATCTATCTCTAAGTTGTTGAAACAACTTAACTGCATAGCTACGTTCATTGATACTTTGTGCTTCTTATAAGACCGCTCAATGAGGATTCTGATTGGAGTAGGTGAAGAACGTGATGGGGTATACTATTTTACGGTTGTTATAGATGCTCTAATTCACAAAGAAAAGGTTGCTTCAGATTATGTCTTGTGGCATCAACAGTTAGGACACTCGTCTTTTTCAGTGCTTTCAGATTTACTGTTATTTATAGGGTTTTCAGTTTCACCTTGTTCTACGTCTTGTGATGTTTTCTATCGCACTAAAAATACTAGAGATTCTTTTTTTATTAGTTCTAATAAAATAAAAGAGAGTTTTTCACTTATTTATTTTGATGTCTGAGGTCCGTACAGAATTCCATCGACTAGTGGTGCAGTTTATTTCTTAACTATTGTTGATGACTATTCTAGAGCAGTTTGGACATTCTTGATGCTAACTAAAACAAAAGTTAGTCACTATTTGCAAGAGTTTATGGCCTATACCGAACGCCAATTTGGGAAACAAGTAAAAACGGTTAGGTCATATTATGAGACCAAATTTATGTGTATTTCCTCCTACTTCAAACAACAAGGAATTGTGCATAAGACTTCTTGCGTAGCTACTCCAGAACAGATTGGCCGGGTCGAAAGAAAACATCGTCATATTCTCAATGTTGCGGGAGCCTTATTATTTCAAGCTCATCTTCTAAATCGTTTTTTGGGAGAAGCTATTCTTACAACCGCTCATGTCATTAATCAGAATCCATCAGTGATTCATCATGGGAAGTCTCTGATCGAGGTACTATACAACGAACCTCCTTCATACTCACACCTTCGTGTTTGTGGTTGTGAGTGTTATACTTATCGGGCTTCAAGAGATAAAGATAAGTTTGGTGAACGAAGTCGACGTTGCATCTTTCTAGGATATCTGTTAGGTAAGAAAGGCGGGAAAGTCTTTGATTTAGAAATTGAAGAGATTTTTGTTTCCCGTGATGTTGTATTTCACGAAACCATTTTCCCTTTATGGTTATGTCATCGAATTTTCTTACACCCTCGCAACCAACACTTGACATAGCCGAAGAGCTTTTGATTCAACCGGTGCCCATGGAAAGGGGGAATTTTTGGTTTTCGTCTATTGAGCTTGTGTCACTAGCCTTGCCGGATCAAGCTTCACCTACTACACATGCGGAAGAATCAGTTTCAGTGTAACCTCCAAATCAACCTTTAGGTTGCGGTCTTCATGATAAAACTCAATCCGTTAGACTTCGTGACTTTGTTACTTACAGCACTACGACAACTTCAACACCCCATCACGCTTCTTCTTTTTCACATAACCTAACTTCGAATTCTTCCACGGTTCTAGGTACGTCTTTTTATTCTTTGCAACACTTTATTTCCGATGATAATTTCACTCTAAGTCATTGCAGTTTTCCTGCTAACCTTGTTGCAATTGTTGAGCCTAAGCATTACAAAGATGCATCTCAGTTAGATGTTTGGCGTGATGTAATGTCTAAAGAAATTGGAGCACTTGAAGTTAATAATACATGGGATCTAGTGGAGCTACCGCCACATAAAACCGCCATTGGAAGTCAATGGGTCTTTAAAGTCGAATATAATGATGATGGTTCTGTAGAAAGGTACAAAGCATGACTTGTTAGTCAAGGAAATAATCAAGTCGAAGGAGAAGACAACATGGATACTTTTGCACCAGTTGTCAAAATGACCAGAGTCCGTACTCTTCTCTGTATTACCACAACAAAGAAACAATAAACAGTTTCTCACTCTTCCGCAGAAGCTGAATATTGTGCTATGTTTGTTGCTCTCTGAGAAATAAAATGGTTACAAAGTATATTACAAGGGTTAGGGATCGACCAATCATATTTTGTGTGCCTCTTCTGCGATAGCAAAGCCGCTATTCACATCGCGGCGAATCAAGTTTTTCATGAAAGAACCAAGCATATAGAAGTTGACTGTCATTCAGTTCATGATGTTGTTCATGACGACATTATTTCTACTCATCATGTTCGCACCACCAAACAACTCGTAGATATTTTGACTAAGGCATTAAGACATGAGCAGTTCGAAGGAAGATTGTCCAAGTTGGATGTTCGTAATCTTCACGCTCCAACTTGAGAGGAAGTATTGAGGATAAACATGGATTATGTTTATCTCTATCTTTATATTTCCTTACTTAAGATTTATCCTTATCTTATAGTGTTATCCTTATTCCGTTAGGATTAGGTTTTATATTTAGACCCTCTATATAAAGAGGTTTCCATTCATTAATAAAGTTAAGTTGGTTTGATATCTAATTCTACACTAAACCACATGAAAGCCACTTAACATAATATCTGACAAAGATGATAACCTAAGAAGAAGAGGCTTCCATAGACAACAAAAGACCAAGCCATGAAGGGGATCTACGGGTAACATATAGGATTGAAGACAAAAATATTTGGTTACACTCTAAACTAACAGATAGCTCCTTAATTTGCAGATTTTACTTTAAATACAACCTGTCAATTGGATAAGGGAATGAATCAAATCTAAGTAATATGCTTTAAAGGAGACCTACATGTTAGGAGAAGAAAGCATCTCAACCAAATTTTGAGAGTCCAAAGCAAAAGTGAGGTTGTGGGCAAGGCCGGCCCAGAGCATAGGCAAAGGAAGCAACCGATTATGGTATAAATATCTAGAGTACATTTTTGTTAAAATAAAAAAGTATTTTTGTTGAAATATAGGACTTTTTGTTAAAAATTTTATATTATAAATATCATATTTATAGATTTTTTGTAAAAATAATATTCATTGGGGTTTTAAAATGGTAAAACAATTTTAATATATCTTAGTTAAGAGTTGTTTTGCAATTTTAGTTTTTTGTCACTTTAATTTTTGAACCATAAGGAGACGTCCAGTTAATTTATTATATATAGCATTTTCACGTGTATATAAAAAGCAAATTTTTCGAAACGTTGGACCAGCACTGGTTATAAGATCGATGACTAAGTAAACAATCTATAGCCCATTCAAGACTAGAAAATTGAGCTTCAAAGACTGAGGAGATCGAGCTGAAAGCACGACGACTGTGAAAAGTAACCAAGCCATCGCTATCACGAAGGATCCAAGCAGCTACACTAAGTTGTTTTCCTAATTTATATTTGATAATTTTGTTACCATTTCTATAAATTTTTGAAAATGGAAAAGTATATTTAGCCGGAAGAAAACTCTTTGTTTTCACTCTTCTCATCGAGAAAGGATTTTTTAAAATCAAATTAGGAAAATTATTCTATTTACCATCTGTAGACGACAGAAATTCAGCATTACCTTTTAGTAAATAGCATTATGCTTTTAGTTCTTTAATCGAGTTGAAGCTTCAATTAACAAGTTAAAATATTATCATCTGATCCATTATTAGTATCATTTGAATGGATGCTCTCGAACTTTGTTGGCATTTCGTTTTTATTTAATATAATTATTTTTTCAAATGAATCCACAACTTAAACGTGATCCTTTTTTTATTTATTTATACCCAAATGCTAAATGCAAATGAAACAGTTTTCCTTAGGGGATGGTATTCGGGAACCCGTTCGGGTTCAAATCGGATTTTTTAGGTTTTCGGGTTTTTTTTTATAAGAAGGTCTAGAACCCGTTCGGATATTTTATAGTTTCGAATCGGGTTTGGGTATTTTAGCTTTGGGTTCGGGTCGGGTTCGGATACCCGAATTTTTTTTATAAAAAAGTCGAACCAAACCGACCTAAAATTGGATTGACTTAAAATTTTTAATTAGTGTTAAAACTTGTTTAATAATTAGTTTAAATATGATTTCTTCTTTTTCCTTTGAATTTATTTATTCTATGAAATTTAAATTATTGTACAAAACTATACAAGATTTTTTAAAAAACTAATTCAACTTAGTTATAGAATTTAATGTATAAATAAATATATAAGACCCAACAAACTTATTACTCCATTAAATTACACAACTTAACATTTAAAATCTATTTTCTATAAATATATCAATATATATATATGTGATATTAAAGCTTATATATAACTACAAATTTAATACAATAGTCACAAGTTTAGGTATCCATTCGGGTTTTTTCGGGTTTCGAGTAATATCCGTTCGGGTTCGGGTATCCAAATTTTAAAAAAACAAAATCCGTTCGAGTATTTTATAGTTTTGGTTCGGATATTTTTTTCGGGTTCGGGCGGATTCGCGTTTCGAGTTTTTTGTCCACCCCTAAAACTTTTCCTTGAACTTTTTTTGTTTGCGTTTGAAAATTACAAATACATTCGTATTTACAGTTTACATATAATAAAATATTTTGCGCAAATAGGAAACTTATAACATACAAAGGAAAGGATATTGCTTCTTTTGTTCTAGTTCCAAAAGAACATATACTCCAATTGTTTCATACATACGATAGAAATAGTTTTCTTTTAACCATACTATCATTTTAAGTAATTTTAAAACTTTTAACTTTAAAATCTTTAAAATTAAATTTTTGTTTTAGTAATACTTTTTGAATAATTTTTTTTTTAAACGGTACATCTAAAATAATTGAAAAATGTGTGATACATTTGTGCGATAAAAATAAAGTTGATAGTAATTTATAAAATTCCTATATTGTTTTAGGTAGAAAGAGAACACAAAATAAAAAATACGATTCTTAAAATAGTCTCATATAAATAAATATATCAATAAAACATTTAGACACCAAATGTAAAAATAACATGATAATAATTTTGGCGCCTAGCTCAAGGAGCTTTCCTCTTCATTATCTTTATATATCTCTCTCTTTCTCTTTTCTCTCGTCACATCTTCTACCTTTTCTCTCCAACTTTTTTTCTCAAATTCCCGTCAAAACGGAAGATGAACACTTCATCGTCGTTGAAGTCTCTTACTTTTCCTCCATTGAATTCTCTATCTACACAGTCTGTAAAAGCTTTCCCTAACACTAAATTTTCACCTAATACAATTAGATGCATGCGTCATTCTAACATCAATCTTAATTTCATTTCCAAATCAATTCCCAAAACACCCAATGTTTCTTTTGCGACTATACCGATCGAGGCGACCTCCGTCGTCTCGACAGCCGATGACAAGCTCCGCCTCCTCGTATCCGAGTTCCGAACTCTAACTGAACCTATCGAACGAGTCAAACGTCTCTTGAATTACGCATCAGTTCTTTCCCCACTCGATGAGTCGGCTCGTGTTCCGGCGAACCGAGTCACGGGATGCACGACTCAGGTATGGTTAGAGATCAAGATGGACGAGTACGGGAGGATGAGATTTAGAGCAGACAGCGATTCAGAAATCTCAAAAGGTTTCTGTTCTTGTCTCATTTGGATCCTCGACGGCGCTAAACCAGAGGAAGTGATAGGCTTGAGAAGCGAGGACTTGACGGATATGAACGTTGGGGTTCACGGGATGGTCCAATCAAGGGTCAACACGTGGCACAACGTGTTGATGAGCATGCAAAAACGGACCATGGCTATTGTGGTTGATGCTGACGTGGCGCATCAACATGATCTCCTGTTTAAATACGTTAATGGAAGCTACTTGGAATCTTCTAAGGTTCCTGATTACTCTATTTCGTTGCTTCCTTTGTATTATGATTTTACTATATGAAAATGTTTGTGTGTCTTTCTTTAGAATGTTTTTGTAAAAGCCTCCAGCTTACACATAAATGCAAAGTTTATGTTCTCTATATCTTGCAAAAGATATGTGGGTTATTGGTCATAGAATAAGTGAAATCATATATTATTATATGTATCTATGTGGATTTATTTACATGTGTTTTTTTGGTTTATAATATTACAATATTATAATACTGAACATATAATTGTTTTTCCAATTATTCTATATTTTCAATTAAAAACAAACATTTGAACATAATTATTTTTTTATAAATCCAAAGCTTTGTAATATATTATAGAATATAGATTATATATTTACTATATGAGATATGTATGTATTAAAATCTAGAAAATTGTCTCATTTTTTCAAGTTCTTTGATATATTACTATTTGCACATAACAATGCTAAGTTTTTCAACGAATTTTAGATAAACTACTATATTTTTTGACTCAATACTTTCCATATACTTTAGCAGCCTTTTAGAAAAATAATCTTATAATATTGTGGAATATTAAAAAATATGTCATTGGAAGTTTTAGAATGGATGAATAAACAAAAAAACTCATAAAAGGTAAAATTGGCAAAAAAAAGTCACGGAAAAACCGGATAAACACGCGGATCTTTTTTGACCCTCTTTTGACCCAAAAATATTTTTAATATGTAATTGTGTAAAATGGAAGGAAAATTAGAAAAAAAAAACCTTAGCATTGTGGTTTAGGTTGCTCTTTCATCTGTGTGGGTACAAGGTTTGAATTCCATATAATGCAATTTTTTCAACTTTTTTTAAAATAAACACAAGATCCCACATCGGAAGTTGAAGGAAGTCTCCTTTATTTCCAACTCCTATATATGTGTTTTAAGATCAATTCTATTATCACACCAATTTTTGTGCATGAAACTCAATTTAAATGGAATTCAAGCACAAAAAATATTATTTAGTTAAATTTTATTTTTATTATAATCGAATTTATTGACTGAATATGATAAATATTATTTTAGTTTAATGTTCAAGTTGCAGAAAACCTGATTTAATCAGCATCTAAATAGTAAAAAAATTATTCGGTTTGATTCAGTTTTTTTAGTGGAACCGAATTAAAAGAATTGAATATGATAAATTTCCAGCTGCTTAGACATGTTTTAGCTGAGAAGATTAAAGCAGTCATATTTGCTATGGCTCACGAAAAGGCACCATGGTCGGATGGCATGACTGAATTGTTTTTCCAGCGGTATTGGCATATTGTTGGGATGTCGTGCTACTGGCACAAGATTTCATGGCTAACGCATTTTTTGATAGCAAGCTTAATGAGAGTAACATTTGTCTTATTCTGAAACTGGATAGACCTAAAGAGATGAAAGATTTCAGACCGATCAATCTTTGTAATGTTATTTACAAGATTATATCTAAGGTCTTAACTTAGAGACTACGAGTCTTCTTACCCTCAATCATATCTGAGACCCAAACGACATTTGTTGGAGGACAAGTTATCTCAGATAATATCTTCATGGCCCAAGAAGCATTTCATGCCTTACATACTTTGGAATATTGTAGGAACAACTTCATGGAGATTAAGACCGATATGAGTAAGGCATACGACCGCGTTGAATGGCATTTTCTGAGTGCGGTAATGGCCAAATTAGGGTTTGCAGATAGGTGGATAAATTGGATTATGCAATGCGTAACGATGGTCTCCTATCGGGTTCTTATCAATGGTGTTTCCAAATGGGGTATCAGACCTTCACGAGGACTACGCCAAGGTGAACCGCTCTCGTCGTAACTGTTTATTCTATGTACTGAGGTCCTCATTGCCAATTTGCATGAGGATGAGCGAAAAGGTCTCATTACTGGCGTTAAAATGGCACGGTCGTGCCCATCTTTATCTCACATTCTGTTTGCAGATGATAGTCTTTTCTTTTATAAGGCTCATCTTCCGGAATGTGATGCAATCTGAAACATTCTACATAATTATGGCCAAGCATCAGGACAATGTATCAACCTGACAAAATCGACAGTCTTCTTTGGGAGGAAAGTGCTCCCCATGAAAAATATCTCCTAAAGGAACGGTTGGGGATTTTCACTGATGGGGGTGGGGGAAAGTACTTAGGTATTCCTGAACAACTTCAGGAATCCAAGGAAAAGTATTTGTCTACGTTCTGGATCGTTTAAACAGTCGAATTAATGGTTGTTCTGTAAAATTCCTATCCAAGGGCGGGAAGGAGATTTTAATCAAATCAGTTCCACATGCGCTACCAACTTATATTATGTCATGCTTTCGGTTGCCTTATTTTCTCTTACAAGAGCTTACAAGTGCAATTGCTAGATATTAATGGAGCACAAAACTTGAGGGAGGTGGAATCACTGGGTAACATGGTCCAAAATGTGTCTACCAAAAGGCATGGGTGGAATGGGCTTCCACTCTCTTGAATTGTTTAACCAGGCTTTACTGACAAAGCAATTGTGGCGTTTGTATTCCAAGCCCAATTCGATTTTCGCAAAAATTCTCAAAGGACGATATTTTCGCCATAGTTTACCATTCCAGGCACCTAAACCGACGCGACCGTCTTATGGGTGGAAAGTATTTGGGGTGTTTGTTCGCTTCTCCAACAGTTTTTGCGACGAACAATTGAGAATGGCCTCCAGACAAAGGTCTAGGAAGATAATTGGATCCTGGGGAAGAACCCACACCCAGGTTGCAGTTATTCCCCTATCGCGCAACCTGATTTACGAATAGTGGCGTTATTAAGAGATGATGGGACTACATGGAAGTCCCAACTCCTCAAGCAAATATTTCCCCATAGGTTATACCTAAGATTTTGAGCGTACGTCCCTCTCGTCGAAAGGAGGATGGGTATTGCTGGCATTTTACTAAATCTGGTTCTTACATAGTTAAATCGGGGTATGATCGACTTGTTGCTGCCTTGGACGAAGACATGACTTTTGTGTCTCAGCTGCCTACGATTAATATCCTCAAGGAAAGAGTTTGGAATTTGCAGGCACCTCCTAAGCTTAAGCACTTTCTATGGAAAGTCCTTTCAGGAGCTTTGGTGGTCAATGTTCAACTAGCAAAGCGGAATATACGGGTTGACCGTGTTTGCACTCGCTCTGGTGACTTGGAGGAAGCAGTTAATCATGCAACGCTTACTTGCCCTCCGGCTTTCCAAACGTGGGCTCTCTCATCGATCCCGACCATACTAGGAGTTTACCCGTTGCCAAATCTTTTGGAGAATGTCCAGTACCTCTACTCCCATGGAAATTCAGTTCATGGTGATCTTGCAGTAAAATAGGAGTACTTATGGATTCTCTGGTATAATTCGAAAGCGCGAAATGATAAATTATTCAACGAGAAAATTTTGGATCCACCAAATATTATGACTTTCGTTTCGAAGGAAGCCTCAAATTGGATTTATGCACACAATAGTATCCATAAGTTCTAGGCAGTGGACACAGGAGGGGTGGCAGCAATGCTCCCTCACGAGCTTATTACTGGTGCTAATGCATGTTTTGTTGATGGTTCATGAAAACATGATGACGCTATTTGTGGGCTGGATGGATCGTTAAAGGTCCATCGGGTTCAACCACGGTAATGGGATCAAGGGGGTTTGTTTCGGGGAATTTGTACATTTCATGTGGAGCTTTTAAGCCTCCTCTCGGCTATGCAAAGCGTGCTCAAATTGAATCACCCATGTGATACTTTTTGGGAAGACATCACTCAGCCACCCATACTTTTCGCGTTCAAAGCCATTCCCCCTGTACTTCTCGACTCATTATAATTTCACCCATACTTTTGTTTTACCACACCATTACACATATACTTTTCGATTAAAACCAGAACCCCCTAATTACTTAATTGCGATTACTGGTCATGATTTGACACTAAAATCTCGTTTTATAAACGTGATTTGACTCTAAACCGAGTTTAATACTCACTTACCGATCTTTAATTAAACCAACACCTTAATCCTTTTATGCAAATAACTTCTGGAATCGATTTGGGGGAAAAAATTAGGGTTCTTGAGAGTTAAATCGTGTCTGGGTTACAGTAGGAGATTGATTCGTGGGAAAAAGCCATGCCTGCCATGTCCAATACATCTTCTTCCTCNAGGAGGAGATCGCATGGTGTTCCGGTTAGGTGTTGGTGTGGAGAGAAAGTTGTGACATTTGTTTCAAAGACTGAAGACAATCCATATAGACGCTTTTACAGATGCGAATTGGGTATACAGGTTTTCACTAGGTGTGTTTTAGGTTCAATTGGAGTATGTTTGATGTGATAG
>OVAV01000126.1:4034-24426 GCA_900406375.1 Iberis amara | reverse complement strand
ATATATATATATATATATATATATATATATATAATTGGTATATCACGTCACTGTTTACAAGAATACAATATTGAACAGTTCATATATCTGAATTTATACACATATGCTTTTCTCCGCATCCCCACAATATTTTTTAAAGTTTTTGAGTAATGGCATTTAGTACCATATTTTCCATAATGACATGTGAAATATATATATATATATAGAGAGGAATTCTTTGAAATATCATCAAAAAAAAAAATTGTTTCAAAAATACCACATATTCCCAAAAGTTTCAAAAATATCACACAATCCCAAATGTTAAAAAAATACCACAAACATAAAAAGTGAAGTTTAAGGCTTTAGAATTTAAAATTTTGTGTTTGGGTTCACTAAATAGAATTTAGAGTTTAGTTTTAAACGGGTAGAGTTTGGTTTTGGGGTTTTAGGATTTAAATTATAAATTTTAAAGCTATTTCAAATTTGTGATATTTTTGAAACAAAAACATTTTTATGGTATTTTTGGAACTTTTGGGAGTATGTGATATCTTTGGAATAAACATAATTTTTGTGGTATTTTTGAGAATCACCCATATATATTTAAAATAGTATGTGTGTGCATGTATTTTTTAAATCTGATATTATATTATTTTCTCTCTTTTTGAGAAAATATATTATATCTTATGACCCACTATATATACTATACAATAATATAAGAAATAAATGTTACGAACTAGAAAAAACACGAGTTGTTACAGATTTATCAACAAGACTTTTTTATTGCCAAATTCAACTGTCCTATAATTATCAATGAAAGTAGCCCCAAATTACATGTTAGTCTGGTAAAAATATATGAAGCACTGTAAACAAAGTAGGTGATTATTTCATGCATGCAAGATAGCATGGCTTTTTCGNTTTTTTTTTTTTTTTTTTACCAGGGTGTCAAAATGATAAAAAGTATTTCATTTTGGGATATTCTTAAAAATACCACCAAAAACTAGGTTTATTCAAAAATATCATATTCTCAAAAGTTCCAAAAGTACCAAAAAAATGTTTTTGTTTCGAAAATACCACAAAATTTGAAATAGTTTTAAAACTTCAAATTTAAACCCTAAAACCCCAAAAGCAAATCCTACCGCTTTCAAAACTAAACCCTAAACTCTATTTAGTGAACCCAAAACCAAAATTTTAAATTCTAAACCTTTAAAATTCACTTTTTATGTTTGTGGTATTTTTGGAACATTTGAGAGTGTGGTATTTTTAGAACTTCTGGGAGTATGTGGTAGTTTTGGAATTTAAACTTCTATTGATGGTGTTTCAAGGAATTCCTCATTTTAAAATGGCCCATGTTTATTAAGATTTTATTTATATAGTAAAAACGTATTTATATAATATTGTTTTTTAAGCATTTCATTCTTAGTAAAAAAAAATTTATAATCATTGTATCATCTTCCATTTAATTTCATAGAACAATAAAAATCCGTATAAGGGTTGACGATTTTTATGTAGTTATTTAATACAATGAAATTTTTAAAATTTCATTGTATCAAGGAATTCCTCATTCTTATGTAGTTAGTTAATTATAAAAAATAATTGTATGACCAAGCCATTTAATTTCATAGAACAATAAAGTGAGTCTCGGATGTGATGTTTACCTAATTGAGCCTCCACCACGGTATGAAAAGACTAGTCGTTCACACTTTTATAAGTGTATTCGGTTTATATATTTATAGCAAACAGTTCACGTATATATTAGAAAGAAACAAGTCAATTCACTAAGTATTTATCATCAATAAGCTTCTCAGTCTTCAACTTATAGTGTCACTTATACATAGTGAACTCTTTTGGTCTTGTCGCATTTTGAGTTTTGGAGGTTCTATGTGAAACTTTCTTAGTAGAGCAGATATAGAAAATAATTATCTAACTTAAAAGGCGGAAAATAGAAAATTAATAATTGAGGTTTCTAGACGTAAATTTAGATATGATAAATTTACTTCTATATATAAGTGGACTCTGAGTTTGTTGAATTATACAGAATTTTTTATTAAAATGATTGATGTACGGTATCTCGATCCTTAAAACTCAGATGTTTAATATTGTACTTAGAATTTGTATGAGTTTGCATATTCCGACGATCACCCAAAAACCCAAAGACAAAAGCAATGAAACCAATTTGCACAATTTGCTTTTACTTTTAGGACATGAATTAGACTACTACTTTAACGAATTGAATTCTTTTATGTTAGTACTTGTATAATTAATTAGATTTCTTTTAACATTAAGAAAGAATATATTTTCTAACCAATTTTTCAAATTGAGTTGGTAGAGCAAGGTGATGCAAGAATACCCCGCGAAAGTACGATTGGTGACACTCCAATGTGCATTTAGTTGCATACAAACTGCAATTTGGGCAATCGCAGTGAACAGAAATTCATCAGTTTGGAAGATCGAATTTGGCTTACCTCTTCTCTCAATGGCTTACTGTGTATGATTTTTAGATAATATATAGACAAATTAAAATAAAACTTTTGTTTTCCTTTATAATATGAAAACACAATTAACAGGGAATTATGGTGACTGGGTTCACATATTGGTTACAAGTGTGGGCAATAGAGAAGAAAGGACCAGTATTTACTGCATTATATACTCCTTTAGCTCTCATCATTACTTGCGCCATCTCATCTTTTCTATTCAAGGAAACACTTTATCTTGGAAGGTTTGTTGTTTTCCATAAGAATGTGATTTTTTTTACAATATTAACTTGGTATTTGATGTTAAAAATGTTTGTGTTTGTACTGTGTGATATCACTGGAACAGTGTTGGTGGGGCGTTGTTGTTGGTGAGTGGGCTTTACATAGGTCTTTGGGGTAAAACTAAAGAAGAGAAACTTCAGAACTATGGTGAAAAACATAGCGAACAAGAGATTAAAGGAGAAGTTATCATGGTCTAGGATTTGCATCTTCAGGCATTACTGGTCACAAAACTAAGTTTGGCTACACTCAAAATCCAAATCTTTATTCATGTTTATCATTTACAAACTTTATCTCACTATCACTTCAATAATACCAACTATACATGAAGTGTGAATATGAGAGAAAATTGTGGAAACAAAAATTCCAGTTTTACATGTTTTGGCCAAATAAATATAAAGTTTTGGTTTATTTGGCTTAATTAATTTCAAAATTAATTAAATTCAATAAATATTTTACTCAAAGATATGAGGTATTGGATAAACGTCTATCCATTGCTCCGACAAGTAATATTTGGAGCAAAACTCATATAAATCAATATCGATCTGTTTATTTGAATATCTCATAACAGCAGCAACTGCATGCTCACATAGATACATGCATGTATCAAAAATATTTGCAAGTACAATTTTTCATTCTCATATCAACCAAATATAAATTTCTCATATCATCCAAACGCACTGTATTCACAATGAATGTTGTTTACCTCAATATGACATCTTGTGTGCATTAAACCATGAGAATAAAGCACCAACTTTTATGTTTTTGATCCTTCACCAACACTTTTCCTTTGCCTTATGTTCATCAAACCATCAAACCATTCAACAATTTTTGCAATAATCGCATCAAGTATCAATAAGAGTGAACACTTCCTTGATTTCCTCATTGATAAATTTAACACAGTTTGTGGTGTCTACATGGTACTTTTTTCTGGAAAATAACGTCACGCTTATATGTTCTCATCAACACTTTCATCTAGATAATCAGCTCGTTTAAGATATTTTTTTGCTAAATGCCTCATATAGTGGTATGAACTCAGCCTCTGGATAAACTTAGATGCATTCTTTATACTTCATTGCAACCACATTTTTGTTAACGCCATGAACATATAAATTCAAATTATGGGAAAAATGGTATATACAATACACATACTTAGATCTTGGTAAACCTCAACTATCGTCTTCATTATACTTGAATTTTGATCAGAAATAAACACAACTACCTCGAAAGCAATGATATACTGGTGATGATCTGAATTTTAAGTTATTGCAACTATTATATTAAGGTGGGTTCCTTCCACAAGAATAACATTTCTTATTACTTGGATGCCTTCGATCGAGCTCCCAACATATTCTACTTTTGTTTCTCATCACATTATATAGGTGTTACCGTACATTGATTAACTTTCTCTAACATGTGCAGATAAGAAAGAAATATCATATAACTCTCCTCTAGACTACCTGCACATCAACAACAACTTTTTTCCCTCTCAAAGCAGCAGGGTATGAAACCTTAGTTCCAAGTCTCCCTTAAACCAAACCTATGAGATTTTTTGGAGTAGGAGTGTTAATTAGCCTTGGATAATTTTTATGCAAAACAGTTACAACAAACCGTGGTGTGTGTTTATTTTTCTCTTGATTTTACTCATAGTGATCAAAGAGAATTATGCATCTTGTTATACGTTCTAGCCAAAAAACAATCCAAATTTTTCAGCTTTGCAACTCGACCACGTGCAGGAACGACCACGACACTTTAATTTGTATAATGTTGTTACAGATTTAATTTTAGCAACCTCAAAACAGTTCTTATGCACAACTCTTTTTACTAAATCCTAGAATGTTTGCTTGCTCTTGAATTCTTGGCCAATAAATATCATCCCGTCATTCAAGATTAATAACCTCATTTTCTTGTACATCTCTTGTGGCATCAACATCATTAGGCAAAAATGCAATTTTCTGCATACCCTTCATCTATATCTTTTTTACTTTTTAAATTGCAAGGAACATTGTCAAACATTTCATATTATTATGGTTGTTCACATTATGTGTTAAGAGGAGTGATATCCTTATTAACTCGATTACTCTTAATCTCCTCATTATTTAAGTCAATTTTGCTTCCTCTGTCCTCTCTTAAAGGTTGCAAAAGCCTCTATTTTTGTTGTTCCACATACAAGATATTTAAATAGTCTCCTTCACTAAATATAGTACAACATCTTATTCATCAAGGATATATGATTGCCTCTTCGGATTAACCACCAATGGAATGAAACTTAACTTCAACGTCGTTGTAGCCTCATTTAGTTACACCTTCCTGCGTATTATATTAACTAGTGAAGAATAAGTGAACTCCTCCAAAAAACCTTCATCACTAAAGTATAAAATTGAATTTCTTTTCATTTCCATTGTACGGCGTCCCCATCTTCCAAATAGAATCATCCATAGTCAAAATGTATGATAATATCAATTGTCCATTATCCTCTGAAATATATATCTATATATATATATATATAACAAATATCATTAGTATATAGGAATTGTCCCACTCAGTACACCTAGTTGTACTAGTTGTCCCAATAATCCTAGTTGTCCTAGTCGTCCTGGTTGTCACACTCATCCTAGTTTTCATGTGTATATACGTTGCGTTCTTTTTTGAGTTTTTGAATTTTTTACTTGATTCACAAGCAAAACATTAATTTTATTATTTATAGCTTTTTATGTGTGAGTCGAACAAAAATCTCATAAAAACTACGAAAATTGTGTGTTTAAACAATTTCAGTTTTATATTTAAATAATGGTATATATGAAAATATAAGAGAATAATAGTGATTTACAAATTTAATGTCAATAAGTTGCTTTAAAAAATTATTAAAGTGAACATATTTCATTTACATTTCACATTTTTTTGAAAAATTATATACATTTAATCTTTTGTATTATATTCAATAGAAAAATGTAAATACATCCTGCGTCGTCCCCGAGTTCCAAGACTGCGCGAGCTACATGATCAAATCATCCAATTACCGCTACCTCATGCGCAAATGGGTTCTAATCAAGCTCTCTAGAACCATGGAAGTGATTTCAAAGAGTGGTTCTCCTCTGCAAAAACATGGAAACAGCTAAGTCCTACATACCCTATCTTACCTTGGACGCAGACTACTTGGTTTGCACAATATGTTCCTCGTTTTGCATTCATTTCCTGGCTTGTTGTTCTTGATAGGCTGGCAACAGGGAGGCGCATGCGTAGGTGGGGACGGCATAAACCTTGTATTCTGTGTGGGGAGCATGACAAAAAAGGGACCATTTATTTTTCTCCTGTCCATACACTTTTACGATGTGGTCCAACCTTGTGACGCCGCAACTTCGCCATCGGCTTACTCCGGATTGGTCAGCTACCCTTCGTGCTTTACGTCACTCATCGCATACTCGGCTAGATGCAATTCTCCTCAACCTTTGCTTCCAATCAACGGTCTACCACATCTGGCGTGAAAGGAATGCCAGGATCCATGATAGAACACCACAAACTCACAGCTGCCTCCGGAACCGCATTGTCTGAGGCATCACTGATCGACTCACCATCCTTCAAAACAGCCCGCCATCACCACATCATCGTCTTCGGGATCGTTGGCTAGCCATACATTCCTAGTCTCATCGCCATGCTTGCGCTTACTTTTGGCATGATCTCATCATGTTCATATATTCTGCCGTCCTTAGGTAGTGGTCGAANGGTTTTCTAGATTTAGGTTTTAACGAGGCAAACCGAGATCACAATCCTCACCTAAGAACCTCCCCTCGGCCAGCTACTCCACATTTTTCTCTACTCCACATTTTTCTCTATATTCTATGCCATGTCCAGTTTTCTATTTCACATTTCCATTGTACATAACAACCTTTCTCTTTTTGGTCAATAAATTTAATATTTCATCAAAAAATGTAAATAGATCATTATATAGTTTTATTAATCATATGAAAAATATAAACGAGTGATAGTAGTTTAAAAAAATTGTGTGAAAAAGTTGTATATTATAATTTTCTCATTTATTTTAAGTTATTTTTAATTTATTTGACATTATAATATATATATATATATATATATTAATAATTATTTCACATTTTTAAAAATGTGTTTTAGCAATTTTATTAACATGAATTGCTTAAAAAATATACATATATCAAATTATTAAAAAAAATTAGTTCATTTCTTAAACTGACAAATTACCATATGAAAAATCTTTGATAATTTCTCTATTAAAGCGAAAATTTTAAATAATCTGTGTATTATTTCAAAAACCAATAAAATTCATTTTTTGGAGATTTTTCTTCTTGTCCTTTTTTTTGAAAAAGAAAGTGTTGTTTGCTTGCTTATACAGATATTGCATATGATTAGAGATACAAGATGATGTTCGTTTACTTGAAATATAGGACATTAGTTACATTAACTCGATACAAATACGATGTGCCTAAAAAAACTCATATATTTTGGATGAGTTTATAAATAGATTTCATATACACTTAGATTCATCTAAAAATCTCAAATCTATAAAATACCCTTATTCATTTGAATAATGAATCATTGCGTGAATAAACAGACATAATTTATTTTTTAATTTAAAAATATGTACTTTTATTTATTAAAATTAAATAGTTTTTAGTTAATGTTTTCAAAATTGAAAAAAAAAATTATTGATACTCGTGAAAAAATCACCCAACTCAAAAATAAAAGCATAGAAAGGTTTTTTTCTCACGCATATGAAGGTGTTATGCATTGTGTTTTCAGTTTCTTTAAGGTCCATGGACTTATTATTATCGATAAAGATATTGTTTTTTTTTAGCATACACTTCCCAAAATGTCGTTAATTTATTGGAAAATAGCATTGAATAACCAAAATTACATCTATAATTAGTTTTCCAGCTCCTAGTCATAGGGTTCACTTTCTCTCTTCGATTAATATACTATATATGAGGTTTTGCCCCTACGAATTCAACAGTCCACAAACGAAAAGTAGGCACACTTTTCAGAAGGAGAATAATTTTAAAAATATTTTATGTTTTAAAACCGCCTTTCTCCTTCCTGCGCGATAATGGCGGAACAAACCCAAAACCGTTCATTAACTTTCTAATGTTTTTTCCAACTGCAACTTTTTAAGACACTCTCTCTTCTTCTTCTCCATAATGCAAAATCTCTCCACATTTCTTCACTTAATCACTCTCCTCGAAGTAAAATAAAGTCTCATACTTTCATTCAACTTCCTTTAAACTTCGGCGACTGACACCAACGAAGACCGATTTCAAGTTCTTCACAAACGATATATATATATATATCTAATCTATTCCCAATTTCGATTTCCCGTTCTAAAGCCATAAAAGTCAAAAAATAAATTTTAAATCATGCAAAATTGATAATGGCGAATATTGATTTAGGTCACACTTTACAAATTTAGGGCTGTGCATTTTTAAGTTTTGTAATCAAAGCATGAGAAGCAATTCGATTTTTAAACTCTCGTTCTTCGATTGCATGTCTCTCGAAAGGTCTATAAACTTCTTCTTGTTGGCTGCCAAAAAATAATTGTCTTGTTCATACCATTGTGCTTTAAGTTCTTCCCTTTACCATTTATTTCACAAATATGTCTTCCTAGTATATTGACTATGTCATATTCATAGGCCGACTATTTTGTACAATTAATCTCTGTACATTAGTATTGTAAACAACAATGTTTCTTCATTTTTAGGTACACAATGGATGAGGATATAACCAAGAACTTCCTCGCTGCTTATTCGAATTAAATTTTGAACCAGATGGAAAAGCAAGAGTTAACAAATAGTTCAACCTACGAGCAATTGAACGTATAAAGCAAGCATTAGAGTAAGAGCATTTGAACTTGGTCATGAACTCCCAATTTAATCTCGTAAGATGGAAAATCACGAATTTTCACTTGTTTTTGTCCACTTCCTACTATCACGCCAGTTGGTCACTCAAAAAGAGAATGAATTATGGTGGTTCTTTGCCGGGAAGCCTATAAGGTATGGACTTATGGAATTTGCTATTGTTACCGGATTAAATGCAAACAGGAAACATAGGCTGAGAGTAAAAGACGAGCTCATAAACAAAAAAAAAAGGAAAGGGAAAAGCAAAGGATAGTGTTGATAATATGTAGAAAAAACTATTTGATGGTGAACCTAAACCGACTACTTCATGGATACATAGAAGACTTGTTGAAGGGAAGAAATACAAAGACCTAGAGACGAGGCTTAGACTTGCACTTCTTCTTCTAGTTGATTGCATCTTGTGCCCCATATCAAACCACACATTAATCACTAGGGAATGGGTCAAGATGGTACAGGATATTGATGACTTTCTCCAATATCTGTGGGGAAGGGAATCCTTCTCCTTAATTGTTGATAGCACAAAGTTGAAGGACCCATTCTATTTCACCCAACATACCACTGCAATCCAAGGGTTTGCACATGCAATGATTCTCATAACGGTAACTTGCTGTCATCCTATTGTACAAATTGCGGTGCTAGAATCAATGATCGAAAGAAATGCAATAGTTGAGGAGATTGTTCATTTCCTGAGTACGATGAGTCTCCATCTACTACGTCCACAGCACGTCCTCCATTCAATGAGGATACTGTGGTTCGTAAGATAGCTTCAATCATGCATGGAAAAATTTTGCCAATTTTTGAAGGTTACACGAGGAGTCTCATAACACACATGGACACATGTTTTGCAAATTTTTTCAAGAAAATTCAAAACATGATAGAACAATGTAATCAAGAAGGAGAAAGCAACCACCTGCGGAAAATTCGAGCATATATACACATGCTTAATACTACCTCCTACTATTTATCTCATCAAACAACAACCTTCCATACTTCATTAACTGTTTTGTAATATTAATGTGTAGATTCACCAAATCTCGATAAACATCCGTCAAATTCACCCGAACGTTCTCCTCAAAACATCTTTGTATCGCATGATCAGACTGACGACATAATCGCAACCATTGTGCACGACCTCCCTGCTCATGATGACCTTCAAGAACCAAGTGTTCCTCAACCTCAATCAATTCCACCAAAGCAAGGCATTCAACAAACCTTAAGAAATGAGGCTTCTGGAGAAGGTAATCCTTCCTCTGAAATGGATGATTTTGGAAATTATGACTCAGCTATAAAAGAGCATCAACAAGGTCAACATCCAACAGATGTTCATGTCCCAGGTAACAAACTATTCTTTAAAATGCATAGTTATAAGTAGTCAGTATACTGCCCAATAATTAATGACCCACTCTGTTTGTTGTTCTTGTATAAGTTTTTAAATATTTCTACCGTGCCATAATGATGGCCATGTGCAGTTAAATGATGCAGGCACAAGAGCGTCTCATACTGGAAATACTGTCAACATTAGGTCAGAAATCAGAGACATTAATACTACCTCATTCTCACTAGATTTGACACAACCCGAAGTTGGTCAACAAAAGGAATCATATCACTCAGGTAATGCACAATCTTAAAGTTTCATTAATTATTGTAGTCATAGTACATACTGTATTTTTGGTACTTCGTATACAAAATAATCATTTCAAATTTGCTTGCATATAGGCGTACCAACTCAGAGTCGTGGGACTGCCGTTGTATCCCCTTCCATTGAATGAGATTCACCCTCCCTCCTTCTCACTAAATATATCACAAGTTGAGGTTGCGGTCAATATGGACACAGAACCATCTTCTATAGAACATAATGTGCAGGGTACGACGTCGAAGACTTTTCCACCAAGTAATACAAAGAAAACAATTGCAGGAGATGTTACTAGGGAGGCAATCGTTAAGGTAAATTATCTTCTACAAAATGCATTATAAATTTCGCACACATGTCTTAACTGCTCGGTTTCAATGAATCATACATATTCGGTTTTACCGCTTTCCTATGTGGAAAGCACAAAAGAAACTAATGTAGTTATGGATTTCTCAAACACTTTATATAAAGTGTCTTCTTTATCGCAATCAAAGGTATTATCGTGTTCGGTTCATTTAGAGAAGTGGATGGCATCGAACACCTCAACAAACCAACATATATATTTTTCTTTTATAATCCATATACAATAGTCAGTCACAATTTTTATGTTATACTGACTACTTCAAAGTACTCTTAATTCAGTTACATATAGCTCCACAATATAACATTCCAGTCATTAAAAGATCAGTCTCTATCACTGACAAACATTCGTGACCAGGCAAGACAAGTACCTCAGAAAAATGAAAAGAAGGGTAAAGGTAAGGCTTCCGCACCGACCATCTCTCCTAAGAGAGGTAAGGCAGAGAAACGAAAAGGGAGTCCACAAAACGAGGGCGTTAGAAGAAGTCACAGACTGGAGGCGAACATTGATTGGTTCACGCCTCCTCTGAACCAGCTAGCAAGAAAAGCACAGACAAAACAGGCTACATGGAAAACGAAGAAGGATGCTCTACAAACTGTCGAGGAGGATGACGACTGGGATATCTATTTCTCCTCTCATACTAGACTTCAGAGCTTTGATAACCCACCTCAAAAGAAATTTCACCTCTTTGAAAAAGTGATTCAGGTTTCCAGGTATAAATTCTTATCCTTGTTCTACATTTACGATAATTGATATAAATTATCATTTACTAACTAATTTGATGCAGGGTTCACGACCTTGGTGGCAACCTACTGTTGAAGGGCACAATATTTTGGAGTCTATTTCAACCAACTGAAATTTGGCAACCCAATGTAAGTTGTTTCGTACCTTACTTTGTAATCCATATATTTATAAATTTGTACTGACTACTCATTCAAGTATACAACTTATTTTATATATATGCTATCTTGTAATTATCATGTCCTCGATATTGTTGTGAGTTTCATAAAGAACAGGCGAGACCAAATACCCAATTGTACATATGATTTCATCCCAACATGTTGGGTACCAGAGATGAGGCAGTTGTGGGCATCTTTTCAGCAAACTATTGAAAAAAACAAGTTTCGCTTCTCAAAAACATCTATGTTGCCTCTATCAAAGTATCAAAACTTGTTTTCCTCCAACAAAAAGTTGTCATGCGCTATTCCGATTCAAAGTGTACATTGGGTTGGCCTGGCTATTGATTTCCACGAGCGGTCCATAGAAGTTCTTGATTGTAACCCAAACAAAGTCCGCAAAGAGGAACTACAACACGAATTGAAGTTTCTCTCTACACTCTTGACTTTCTTCGCGAAACGGCATGGAGTTGCGGCTGAATGAAAGGGATTTAGTTTGGAGCCGTTTCATGTTTATCGTAAAGAATTAGAAATACGTGTTGAAGACCAAGGTGAGTCCTCTAAATACTTTTTATATTACCTTTTTATAACTTAGGTGCGAAATATTAACTCTTTCGTTTTTAGTTCTCTCTGGACTTGCTGTCATTGTTCTAATAGAACAACATGCTCTTGACCACATTGATGAATGCATGTTCCTGGGAAAACAATATCTAAAGGTTGCAGCGATGAACTATGGGATGGAAGCTTTTAACACCCTTGTTCCACGTCTTACAACACCTTTATTGCTTCCGTAAACAAGATCTACAAGCATTTCCTCTAAACTGAACTTCATTTGTCTTCAGTTAACTATCTACATTCACATTTATTGTCTTCCTCGACTACTTCAATTTACTATAACTAGAAAAGACTTTTTCTTTATATTTAAATTAACTACTTTTCTATGTAGTCATGCTCTATAACTTTTTCATAGATTGATATTTTTAGGAAAACCAAGATTCTGCGGTTATGATTAAAATACTGCAGATTTAGATAACTATTACAAAAGGGGCATTACATAAGTTTAACATATTTATCATACAGTAGAAATTATATTGACTACCGATACAGATACACTGTCTACATACGCCATCAACCAACTTCTTCCTGGGAGACCACATAAAATTTCTTTCTCGCCCCCAAAATAAACAAATCGCAGCCTATATTGCGTTGCGACATCTTGCTTTATTGTGTTCAGTTTTATTGCAACGACTGCAATGCCTACGCTTATCAATATGTAAAAACCAAAACAAAAATTGATTACACCTACACATATTACCTTTGAAGAAAAGCATGAAATTGTATATACAATTTACCTTCACTTCGCCACGTGACATAATTCTATATTTTCTAGGCCTACCAGAAGGTCGCCTAACGTTTGGGGGCAACAAATCAACAACCTTATTATAGGATGACCCTGTCAGAGATTCCACTCCGACTGATGGGATTGGATAAATGTTTGCTGCATACGAAGCAGCCCAACAGTCTTTGTAATACTCACTCTTGATCATTGGTTCAATTGGCAACTCTAGATGCACTGTTGCTGCTAACGCATGTGAACAAGATATTCCAATAGTTTCAAACTCTTTGCAACTACAGGTTCTTGTTTCAAAGTTAACCAAAAAACAACCACCTCCTTTGATTGTTACTTGGTATTGTGTTAGCCAAACAGTTTTCACAAGCATTCCCATTCCTGCCTCATAATTTTTGTCCACCCTCTTCATAACCTGTGGTGTTAGGCATCCACCAACATCATCTGGTTTAGCTTTCTCGCGCCTAATAGCAAACTAAGACATGATTTGACTCTTGATGTATTCCAACATAGTTACCAACGGATACTCTCTAGCTTCTTTAAGGACGTTATTCCAAGACTCAACGATGTTTGAATCCATAATGTTGTAGTGTTTCCCTCAAAATGGCATCAAGTCTAGTGTGGGAAACCTATCAAGGGTTACCATGTAAGGTTTACTATACAATTATGAGTACCTACAAAATTAGTTAGTAAACAGTATACCTATATCCAGTAGGTACGCTGCACAAGCAGGGTTTGTGGTATGTATTTCCAAAACCTCTTGTTGAATACTTTAATTATGTATGACCTAGCAGCTCTCATCATTAGATAACCTAGGTTTTTTGGCTAAAAAGTTGCTCGAACATTCCGGTACAGATGCATAGAGCAGCATGCATATCTCGCACTAGTGTACAACTACAAAGTATACACGTTATCTGTTGCTAATATATCGACTATTTATATTACTATATAAAGTTTTCCAATTTACATAGAACATCTTTATAATACCTTCGTTAATCTAGTATATATGCTTGTGTGCCGGTCAGATATTATTACCAAATCTCTTGCGTTGCAGACGAACGTTTTTAATCTTTGGAAAAGACACTCCCACGNACAGATGCATAGAGCAGCATGCATATCTCGCACTAGTGTACACCTACAAAGTATACACGTTAACTGTTGCTAATATATCGACTATTTATATTACTATATAAAGTTTTCCAATTTACATAGAACATCTTTATAATACCTTCGTTAATCTAGTATATATGCTTGTGTGCCGGTCAGATATTATTACCAAATCTCTTGCGTTGCAGACGAACGTTTTTAATCTTTGGAAAAGACACTCCCACGAATCATCGTTCTCACTATCCACAATTCCATATGCTAAAGGAAAAACCTAAAAATTTACATCATGAGACACCGATGTAGGAAAAGTGCCCCCATACCTCGCATTCAGAGATGTTCCATCAACAACAACAACGTTTGTCATATACTTGAATCTTTTAACACAAGATCCTAATGCTATGAAATTGTACTTCAACCTTATCGAGCCATCATTTTCTGTTTGAAATTCCATAAAACATTTACTACATTTATTTGTATGCTCGAGCAATGCCATATAATTAGGCAAGATAGCATAACTTCCAGGGACCGACCATAATTACCGTCCATGGCAACCTCTCTTGCTCGCCACTCCTTCTAGTAAGACTTATTCACCTGTGATTCGTCTAGCATGATTTTCCTTAATCCACATGGATCCGGACTGCGCTTTATATACAAGTAATGCTTTGTGACGTGCTATGCAATCACTTGAGTGGTAGCCAATTTATGGTACTTCCGTCGCTCATCAACCGGAAAACAATGGGTCAATGTAGCTTGTCTTATCTAGAAATTTTCTGACCTATCAATTCTTGATGCGTAGATGCACCATGGGAAACGTAAGATATGCACTTCAACACCATGAAATGAGGTGTTGATCTTGTTGTTATGAAGTTGAACATACGATTTATATCATGGATGGCAATTTTGATTTTGCAATAGACCTTGTTCTTGAAGACCCTACCAACAAATACGTTGTCCTCCTCGAAATCTATGTCAAACAGCCCTCCACCAACTCCTGCAAACAAATTACCATAGACATAAATAAATCAGGATACTCCATCTATTCACATAATGTAACTACTCATATATATACTTTTACAAACATTCACTTACCTTTCATACATATATCATTGAAAACGGGAGTATCGCGGCTAAACAATGGTGGGTCAGTTAAATCAGGTGAAAAAACGTTTGGTTGATCATCATCCTCAAGCACCCAACGTGCAACCACCTCGTGAAAATGGTCTCCCGTTACTTCATTTGTTTCAGTTTCGCTTCCTTCATATGAGGTTTGAAATAATCTTCTTGCAACAAAATTATTTGTTCTTCCTATTGTAATTCCGTTTTGAGGATGATCGTTGCTCCTACCAACCATTTCTTGTGACAAAGGTAACATTCTCCTATCGACATTTGGGGGATCTAAATCAGAACTTTCATAATGTGGATTCATTGGTCCCTTACCTCTTTCATCGATGGAATGCAAAACTCTTGGTACTAATGCCGATATCGGCGAAATAGTTAAGCAACCGTAAGCAGTAGTCAGTTAACCCGTGACCCGAACATTGTCAGTTTGAACGTCCTCTGCTTTGTTTGTGGTGTCCAAAGATTGATTTGGTGTGAATGGTTCAGAAGTGTCATCTCCTTCTACCTCTGAAGTTGTCAATGCAAATTGATGAAACTAATGGCTTTAACATCGTTATACTCATACTCGGTAGTTGTATCATCCTCGTTTGCAGACCTCTCATAGTTTGGGATACGATCCCACAAACAATAATTACGATGAAAACTTTCAGATTCTTCCGGTTTAATTGTAACAAACAGATTGACTTCTTCAATTTCCCTACGCATGTGGTGTTTGTCTCGTATGTACTAAGGATCGACTTGACTACCTTCCCCAACAGTCATCCACTCCGGATACTCATATGACATACTCATATTGATGAACGAGCCTCTAAAAACAATAGGCGTAGCAACCAGATTGACAAAGTCTGCATATGACATGCCAAGATATATGCGTATCTCTTTCTTCTCTTGATTGGGCGAAGGGGTGAACGACCATTTTCCAGTAACTTATTTTTCCTAAATTCCCACCACAACTTTGACTACGTCTTGACTACTCATCTGCAACAAAAGTAGAGGAAATTATAATTCCCCCAGTAGTCCGTCTAATGACATTTCCCAGTATATTGTATATTGGGCTGCTAATATTTCCCTTTAAGGTTTCTGATTAGGGTATAGTTTGCTGTGTTTAAGGTATAGTTTTCACTCTTTAGGGTATAGTTATAAGAATGTAGGGTATGGTTGTTAGTATTTAGGATATAGTTTCCTCACTTTAGGGTATATTTTTTCTCTTTAGGGTATCATTTTGAGTATTTATCGGTGTTCTAAAACGCGCTAGGCGCTATCTAAGCGGTGAACCAACGCCTAGCGCCTAGCTGTATATGCGGATGCCTAGACGGAATTATGCCGATTAGTGCTTATACATCTTTAATGGTTACTTTTTCAGGCGTTCACTTTTTGAGCTTACTAAACGATTTCTTAACTATCTAATTTTTAAAATTTGGTTCTTGTATTTCAAAAAGTTAACTTTTAAGTGCTCGTTACCGACAAGCTATCAGATAAACAGTAATTGTTACTGATGTGTCAGGTTGTAATGCTGAATCATCTTTAAAACAATTTTTTTCTTAAAAAAATGACATTAAAACATTATTTCTCAACGAAAAAAAAGAATTCCCTAAATTTTTTTCCCACCACGCGTTGTTCTTTTTTTTTCTTCTTCTTCTTCTTCAATCTTTATCTCTCCTCTTCATTTCAATCTTCATCTAATCCTCTTCTTCCTCTCTGCTTAAATTAATTTATCAAATTGGATTAGACTTAAGATATCTACTATTGATTGGTCACACCTACGATTGGTGAGTATCTTGCATCTACAGGAGAAGATTCAAGTGTGAGAAAATGCAGGATACGACCTATTCCGATGTATTTAACACAGAAACAGATTTCTCCGCGATATTCCTTCTCTTCTCTCTTTCCACATCGACAATGGCCGCTTCAATTTTATCCTTGCTCCTTTCGTTTTTTCTCTTATCGCGTAGATGAACCCTTCGTATAGGCCTAGTTTGGTAGATGAAAGCAATTTGGATTCACATGATTTTCCATTCGCTGGCTCTAGCTTAGTTGTGCCCTCTTTTAGAATGGTGTATTTGCGTAACTGGTACAATTCTTTTTTGCAGAAGATGAAATTCTTATGTAATATTGCATTTATGCTATTAATGAGTTTTGCTTCTATTTTATACCATATAAACCTATTGAAAAAATTATGCAGATCGAGTCATGGGAGTTTAGATCTCAAAGTATTACAAACTTCAAACGGTATGTTCCATATAGGTTCTAGATCTTGTTCGAAGAGAGCTCCAAAATTAATGGTAGTTAACTAAACTTAGTCTAATCCAATTTGGTAAAGTGACTTTAGCAGAGATGAAGAAGAGGAATGATGAAGGTTGAAAGGAAGAGCAGAGATGAGATGTGTTTCGAAGAAGAAGAAATAGATTTAGGGATTTCTTTTTTAATTGAGATATTAGATTTTAATGTCATATAATAAAAAAATTTATTTTATTAAAATAACGATGATTTAGCATTGCAACCTGACACATCGTCAATAATTATTATTTACCTGACATATGTCGGTAATGAGCATTTAAAAGTTAATTTTTTAAAGTATAGGACTTAAATTTAAAAAGTTAGATACTTAAAGCATCGTTTAGTAAACTCAAAAAGTGAACGTATGAAAAAGTAACCATTAAAGGTGTACATGTACTAATCGGCCCTTTTCCCTACACTTGTAATATATAATATCATATCTTATATTTAATTAATAATTAACTAATAAGTGGTAATATTCTAAAAAATAAATAAAACTTTCTTAAATTTTTTATCTTCTTTTGCAATTGACCCTAATTTATTCGAATCTATGCATAGTTTTACAAAATCACTCAAATGTGTTTTTAAATTATTTACATAATATGAATCAGATGTTTTAGTCCTTACTCAAATTAGTGAGATGTGGTCTATATTTTCAAAAACCTAGGTTGGTAAAGGTGTCAAAGATTCCATTTGGTTTGTGTTAGAATTGTCTCAATTTTAAAATTAATAAATTTGTAACTTGAAGATAGATATCCATAACTTTTTCATTAACTTTTTTGGGTCAAAATTCTAATTCTTGTAGACCAAATAAATTAAGAACAAAAGAAAACTTCTTGATTTACTATTGGGCAAATCATTTTGTTATCTACAAAAGGTAATTTATGCTATTTTAGTGTATCCATGATCTATGTAGTGTGTTGAGTAAAAAAAAAAGAGAGTATTTTTGTACTTTAAATGATTTTTGATTATTTTTATGTAGTTGTTTTAACGAAATAATTCTATAAATGTCTATTTAAAATTAATATAGTAAATATATGATTAAATTTTTCAAAATATAAAATATAAATTATAATTAAATAAGTTTACAATTAAAAATATAATTTAAATCAAATATGTTGTTATGATAAAGTTATGTCACTTTTAGTAGGTTAGTTATTAAAATATATTATTAATACAAATACACAAACAAACATAACTATATCCATATGCAATATCTAGATACAAAAATCAAAAATATAAATAAATATTATCTAGATACTATGTCTGAAAAATCTAGATATATCTAGATGAATAATATCATCAAGACAAAAAAAGAAAAGAACTTAAGATTATTTTAGCTATTTGTGCTTGTTTAATTTTTGGTTAATTCGTTGTTAAAATTGTTCGTGACAGATACCATGTTCGATTGGATCCTGCTGATGATGCTTGGTGAGGCTACACACGATACATGTTTCGGAGCCGATGCGATTTGATACTATCATAACCGTGACGATTCACGACGAGCAGTTTTGTGGTGATGGCTTTGGTGGTTCGCGGCCAAGTGGCCTAGGGTTTTGTTTGGAGGCGTTGTTAACAAACGAGATTTGGACGGTCGGGTGTTTCATCTGTTGTGCTTTGATAGGTCAGGTGCGAGTTCAGACCTTATTTTGGGCTTTAAATTGGGTTGTGTATTTGTGTGTAATAATCATTATGTATCTGGTTTTATTTTATTGACAATATATGTATTTTAGATTAAAAAAGACATCTACAATGGAATAGACTTCTGCGTACCTATCCCGAATTGGTTGTAAACCGCTATATAGGGATGAAATGAGCTTGTTACTTTATAGAAGGAGTTACCTTCTTAAATTATCTAATCCCGACTTGGAACTTATATATTGTAGTTTAAATCTAGATTCGTCATTCTTGGAAGAAATCATACCCCATTAAAAAAATTATTTAAGTCCTTAAAATTAAAAAATTTAACCTTTTAAATTACATATAAATATTATATGTTGATTAAGTCATTTTAACTCCAAAAATATCAACGTTAACTTTCCGTTATAGCTAACATTTTCGAAAGTAAAATGACTTAATCAATAAAAATATATAATTTAAATAACTCTATCTTAAAAATTGGAGATTTAAATACATTTTGTCATTTAATTTAATATATTAATGTTGACAAAAAAAAAAAAAAAANNTTTTTTTTTTTTTGGCTCGTCTTCTGACTTTTATTTCTCATCACAAGTGGATTGTTATCCAAATCCAAAATGACCTCAGTTTCTTCAATGGCGATTTCTCTGCCTAGCTTCTATACCACTTCACATTTCGCCCCAGAATCGTGTAATTCCGTTTTATCCTTATCGAAGCTATCTTCTCTTTCAGTCATACACTTACGGCCTCAGATTTGCCGCATCAGAATCTGTCAACAAAGGGCTAACTCGCCGTCATCGTCTCGCTTTACATCGCTCACTGTAAGTTCTTCCCCATGCTGAATATCTTGATGTTTCCAGTTTCACTGTCATTGTTCTTTGAAGCTAGAACTGTTTTTCTGATTTGTGAACTAATTCGATTTTGTTCATGTTTAGTTTCGTAAATTAATCACAATCAGAACGAATATTTAACCAAAATGTGACTTAGTGGTAGTTCTGTTAAGGAGAATGGTTTATTGAGGATTCTTACACATTTTAAATAGCTACATGGTGTTACATATTCTGAGTTTATATCTAAGAAAGAATCAGTATATAATATAATTACGAAATGAGGACCTAGATTGAGGAAAGAGTATTAAACTTCCTAAAGTAACTTTAAACTTGATCTCTTGATGTAATGTTGTTTATGGAAAAGCTCGTTCATTTGTTTCTCTAGAGCTAAACAAAATGTGTACAGGTTAGAGCCAAGAAGCAAACCTTCAACTCTTTTGACGATTTATTGCAGAACTCTGATAAACCTTTACTAGTAGACTTCTATGCCACATGGTGAGTTATGTGTATATCATTTGACTTCTGATGAAAATATGTCTCTGTAATTCCCTGTTGATTAGGTTTTTTTTTTTTTT